>PVKU01004754.1:0-138866 GCA_004027475.1 Anoura caudifer
GTGCCTGGTCCGCACCTCCGCTTTTTCCTGCCGCGACTCCGCCCCTCTTACCGGTCTGGATGAATCGTTGTTGGACTTCCAAACAGTTTGATTTTCTGAGATCTGGTTGTTTTCTTGTTTCTAAATCTTTGTTGTCCTTAATTTGGTTGTGAGAAGAGACACAGTGCGTCTGCCTATGCCTCCATCTTGGCCGGAAGCCATATTTTTATTTTTTAATAGTTATTTTTTTTATTTTTTAGAGAGGGGGAAGGGAGGGAGAAAAAGAGGGGGAGAATCATCGATCAGCTGCCCATCGAATGCCCCCATCCGGGGACCCAGCCTGCAACCCAGACATGTGCCCTGACTGGGAACCGAACTGGTAACCCTCACTTTGCAGGACAATGCTCAACCCGCTAAGTCGCCCAGGTCAGGGCTGCTCATAATTTCAATCATAGTGAACGGGCTGCAAGATGAAAACACCACTTGGCACCTCTTGGAACCACATGGAACCTCTTGCTGTGTCCTCGCTTTCCCTCCTGGGGCCACGCAGTCGGACGCAGTGCAGCCCGCAGCTAGGTCTGCCCTCTTCCCGTCTGCACGTCGGAGCCCTGTCCCGGTTGGCCCTTGTTCAGCGGGGCCCGGCATGGCTTCGGGCTGGGGCGTGGGCAGGCATGGCCCTGACCCCAGGGCCTCCGCCCAGGCAGGGCGGGTGCACTCGTCCTCCATGGTGTCGCTGAGTGAGTGCCACTGCAGGGAGGACTCGGCTGTGGCTCCGGGGGGGGGGGGGGGGACATCACCCAGAGAGGGTAAGAGGGTCTCCACCAGCCCCTCTGGCCTCAGTACCAAGGAGGGGTCCTTATACCCTGCCAGAGAGAGAACACGAGCATAAAAGAACCCAAAGGCACGTGAGCTGGTGAGCTTCTGGGCTTCTCCCAAGCTTTTGAAGGGAATGGTTTAAACAAACACCCAAAGGGGCCTGGGAAACCCTCCACTTTAGATGCATGGTCTTTTCCGTGACCGTCCCTGCATGCCTAGGGCTTGCTGCCTTGGTGGTGGGAGGCCCACATTTTTTCATCCTCCTCGTGACAGATGGTGCTTATAGTGGGACAGCCTGGCAGGGTGTGGGCTGTCACCGCCCTGGGCCTGGGCCTTCACTGACCTGCTCAACGCCCCACCTGCGGGCCCCGCCCCAGAGCCCTGCAGGCTGGGTGTTCTGGGAGCCCTGGGGGGCCGGCCTCTGCATGGTGCCTCTGGCCACCAGCATGGGTGGACACCCACCTGCCCACTCCCACGTGCCACCACCTGGTGGGGGTGGGGCTGCCTTGGCATTTCGTGTCTTTGCAAACAGCAAACACAGACCAGCACTCTGGACAAGTTCTGCAGCTGTCAGTGGGTTGGACTCCCTTTTCCCTGCTGCCTGAAGGATGAATGGTTCTCTGATTTGGCTGGTGAGACGTAGGCTCTTGTGAGGGTCAGCTTCCTGGGGCATGCCTGGTCCCTCCAGAGAGGCCGGGAGAACAGGGCACGGGTTTCCTGAGAGTGCGGGTTAGGGCTCGGCCGCGCTCAGCAGATGTCTGGCCAGGGCACGCCCCTCTCTGCCACTGAGCAAACAGGGCCCTGGAGCACCCACTGGAAACCCTCTTAGAAGTCAGTGCAACGGAAGGGAAAGTGCTCAAGAGCCCCGAGCTGGGCGGGAGGTGGTTCCCCTCAGGAGTCGGTTCCCCACACGGTGGGGGCTAAGAACCCCCAGGGCTGAATGTCCTGGAAGACCATGCAAGAAATGGGCTCCAAGGGGGGCTCCATGGAGGGACGTGGGGCCTGGCAGCCGGGGCTGGGGATGCAGGGAGACCACTCTCTGCCTGCTTGTCAGCACCGCGCACGTTCATGCTGGGAACGAGCGTTACCAGTCGAATCGATAATACAGCGATTAATAAATAGTAACGCAAAAGTAAACTCTTGTGTACTCACAACTGTAACCCTCCTTTTGCCCACCCCTATGTGTATGGTTCACATGTCTCTTGTAAATTGGCAGCACAGAGAGAGGGGGAGGGAGCAAGCGAGCCTGGGTCATGGGGTTGCTGGCGCCCGGCTTTCTCCTACGTTGCCCACGTCCCCCACATGCCTGCGCTGCTGGCCCCGAGGCATTCCATAGCTGGGCCAGCAGCCCTGAGGTGTGGCCCTTTCGGGTGTGTGGCAAGACCCTTTGAGGTTGTAGGGAAGAAGAGGGTGGAGACCGGAACGAGCCGGTGCTCGTCTGCGCCAGGCCGCGTCTGTTCTCGCTGCTGCTGTGCGTTTGTGCTTAATTTCCCTGGACGGGCAGCCGGAGGCTCGGGGTTAGCCCGCCCGCCCGCCCGCCCAGGGTGGCTCAGCCGGCCCGGTCTGCCCTGCCACCAAAGCTGACGCCGTGCTCAGAAAAGGCCGCCCTCCTGGGGGTGGGGGTGAGCCCTGCAGCTCCGTGTCACAGGTCACATCCGAGTCACAGGTCACAGCGGCCCCATAGTGGGACCCCCCCCTCAGAGTGGCCCAAGTTGGCCAGGGGTCCAGGGAACAGCTCACTCCTCACCCACAGGGCCCCTTCTGCACCGTCCCCACCCTGCCTGCCAGCACCAACAGGGCCTGAGGCCAGCCCTTCCTGCAGGGCCACCTGCCGCCAGGCAGGGCACTGTCAGGGCCTGAGATACAGTGAGTGGGAAGAAAAGCTGGTGTGAATCAAGGGACTTTCAGAAAAGAAATCTAATTGTATTATTTCCAAGTTTATATTTATAGTATTTCCAACTGTTTTGAACAAAAAAAGGCCCCCAAGAAAAATGTTCAGGAACCTGTTGTAATGAACTAGAAAGAGGGCGGTCTTGGTGGCCCCGTCTGTGGGCAGGCGGGCCTTTCTGTCAGGAGCTGTGGGAAGTGGTGGCTTTCAGGCCCCACGAGCCTGTGCTCCGGTCTCGTGCTGTGGCTTGTGTGTCCACAGAGGGGTGGCCAGGGTGCTGGCTATCAGGTCAGCCTGAAACCTTCCAAAGGGTCCCCGTAACAAGTTAGTAGTTTGTAGATTTATCATTTATCAGACAATCAACACTTAAGCTCAGATGACTTCTGTGCTTTTTTTGGTGGCGGGGAGGGGGGGCTAATTTGGGTGTTATCTTAGAGCTGAAAGGTTCCTGGAGGTGGGCTTCCTGCTGCCCTGAGACTGTCGGCCCTGGACCCAGCTCTGCCTCCCCGGGCCTTGTCCTCCCGAGGCCTCGCCCTCCCCCCCCCCCCCGGAAGCTTCTGCTGAGGAGCTCCCCCAGCTGAGGGGCCCCAGCCTGCCCGGGTGTTTGGTCTCTCTGGGGAATGGGGGGCAGCCGTTCTCCCTGTCCCGTCTCGTCCTGTCAAGTTCGAAACTGCTCTCCATCCCGCCCTCTCAGTAAAGCACCCACACTGTCAGCTCGGGTCCCCGTGGGGTGGGGGCAGCCACGTCAGTCCCACCCCCTGCGTCTGTCCAACAAGGGCCCCCGGGGGGCGACTGTGACCCTGGGGGTCCCAGCCGCCGTGCAGCCCCTTGCGGCGCACCCGCAGCAGGGGCTCTGCCTGGAGCGGCCCTCCTGACGGTCTGCCTCGCGCACGGTTGCAGCGTGTGCAAGCGGTGCATTCGGAAGATGGACCACCACTGTCCCTGGGTCAATAACTGCGTGGGCGAGAACAACCAGAAGTACTTCGTCCTGTTTACAGTAAGTCCCGCCTGGGGCCTGGGAGTCCTGCCCCAGCCCCGGAACCAGCGGAGCGCTCAGCTCCCCTCTGCCCTCCAGCCAGCTCCCCTTGCTCAGCCAGGGCCTGCCTGTTCCTAAGCCCTTACTTAGCTCGAGCAGCCGGAGTCTGCTCAAGTCGATTAGCTGTAAGCCAGGGCCGTGTCCTGGGCCCCCACCGCAGTGCGCAAGCAGCCTGAGCAGCTGAGGAGGCCGTCCTGGTGAGGACGGTGGGGAGGCGGGCTCTGTTCAGTGTGTGGCCTGGAGGGGCTGCTGGCGGTCAGCACCCTGAGCCCTGACTCCTCCAATGGGAGGGAGACGCGGCCAGCCTGCAGCGCCCCTGGGCAGCCCCGCCCCCCCGGTGCCCCGGTCACGCCTGGTGATGGGCCCTTGCCCACACACGGGAGGAGGGGCAGTGGGGGAACCGCCAGGGGCCCCTACAGCCCCCTCGGGGTCAGGTCGGCCCTCGTCCACCCGGCCTGACCGCTGCCCTCCCGTTGCAGATGTACATAGCGCTCATCTCCTTGCACGCCCTCATCATGGTGGGGTTCCACTTCCTGCGCTGCTTCGAAGAAGACTGGACAAGTGAGTATGAGCCAGGGCCTCCCTCCCGCTGGGCGGCTCCTTGTCTCCAGCCTGGTGCCAGGGCCCCTTCACCTCGTTAGATCCTGTGGGCTGCCCAGGAAAGCAGCAGCACACACCCAGCTCTCCCTTCTTGAAGAAGAGCAGCCCCTTGAAGTCAGCCCCACAGGTACAGTGGTGAGCTGCCCAGACCCCCTCGCCCGCCCGGGGAGAGTGCGCCCGGAGGCGAGGCAGGGGTGGGGGCCCTGCCCAGAGAGGGGACGTTTGTTCCGGGTGCTCAGCAAAGCACTTGACTCAAAGGTCACTTGTTCCAGCCTTGCAGAAATTCATTTTTTACTTTCTGGCTAGGATGTGGAGACTTTTTGTTTGTTTTCTGTGGTGGTTGATTTTTAACTGCTTGGTCACGAGTTTACATTGGGATTGCCGAGAAATTCTTCCTGCTTTAGAAGCATCCCACGTAAATGTGTAAGCGGGGAGGGACTCCAACCAGAAAACGACATAAACTCTGAGGGGAAATATAGGTGCTAACCAAAATAAATATATGAAATTTAAAAGGCGAATAAAAATAAGAAGAAAAAACTTTAAAGATACCCAGACTCAAGAGAGGCCACCTGCTGAGCTAGACCCTTCCCGCACATTATCTGGGAGCCGGCCGACCTCAGCAGAAACGCCCCGTTTCTGCTGGTTTTCCTCCACGGCCCATTTCCACCTCACTGTCTTCAGGAGTTTTGCTCCTCCTGTGCACGCTGACTTCCTGGGCGTGGTCCTGCTGTGTTTGTTTCCCAGAGGGGACAGGACGGTGCAGTCCACAGCCCCAGGTCTCCCGCTCTGCAGACTGGCCCGGTTCTAGCACCAGCCACAGAGGCGGCGGCCTGCTCGTGGGCGGTGGGGAGCGGGGCGGGCACGAGGGGCTCTGTGCAGGTCATGCGTCCTGCATCGCCAGGGGCGAGGGTCACCAGCGAGGTCCTGGGTGAACGTTCTCAGCACACGGGTGCTGCTCGGCCCTGGAGCTCCAGTTCACCTCCAGACGTGGCCTGGGCGGCCTGGTGGTGGGGTCCTCCGACAAGGCCGTGTGTCATCGCAGACAGCGCCCACCTGCTGTTGGGTTGACAGGCACAGGCGGAGTCAGCGTCACAGGCTGTCACTGGGCAGAGCGTCTCTGCCCGGAACGGAGCCGGCAGGGGCCGTTTCCACAGGGCGGGAAAGAGGCGAGGCCAGGTCACACCCCAGGCCAGCGTGGGCTTGCCGAGGGGCCGGGAGCAGGGCAGCGCCTGCTCCGGGGGCCTGGCTGTCCCCAAGGTGCAGGTGCTCCTGAGGGCCACTGCCCGCAGGCTCCACTCCCACCTGGGACGGGGACAGCAGTCCACTGCCCTAGTGACTTTCAAGTCCCAAAGTCCCCGAGTGACCCTCCACACCTGTCGTCTCCTCTCACCCCTGGGCAGATACGGGCGCGGAGGGGGCAGCGCCTGGAAGGGGAGTGCCCAGAAACCCGCCACGCCAGGGTGGGATGGGGCCCCCCACCTGGGCCTCCCGCAGCGTGCTCTCCAAGGAGACCAGGGTCCGTCTGTGGTGTCACCAGGCCTCGTGCCTCAGCCCTGAGTTCTTTCTGGGTCCTTCCATGGGCAGGCTCTGCACTTGGCACGAGGACACAGGCGTCACGTGCGGGCTAGGGAAGAGGCAGTGAGTGAGGACGGGTGTATGAGGGAGGGGCGGCCACGGCAGGGCCCCGCCTGTCGGGAAGGCCCGAGTCCAGCGGCGCCTGAGGCAGAGTGGGAGCCCTGGGGGCAGTGGGCGGCGGCCACAGTCCTGACCCCACGCTCCTCTTCTTCCAGAGTGCAGCTACTTCTCGCCACCCACCACGGTGATCCTGCTCATCCTGCTGTGCTTCGAGGGGCTGCTCTTCCTCATCTTCACATCGGTGATGTTCGGGACGCAGGTGCACTCCATCTGCACGGACGAGACGGTGAGCAGCTGGCCTGTCCGCCGGCCGCGGCACAGGGGGTGGGGGAGGCCCCGGGGCAGAGGCTGCTGGGAGGGCTGCTTGTAGGCCAGGCCTGGGATCCGCGGCCACACCCCGTGTGCAGGGCACCTTCCCCGACATGCCGTAATGCCAGTCTTCATGCGCACACGAGTCCTCGCCCCTCGGGGCTGGCACGGAAGTTCACACCATGGACGGGCCCCGCAGCCTCGGTGGCAGGTTCCCTCTGTCACTGGTCCTCCTGTCTTCCCACAGTGGTCCCCCTCGTGCACTGCTCTGAGCCGGGTGCTCTGCCGAGACTGGGACACCCCCCGTTGGGGGCCGTAGGCCTGGAGACAGGGTTGTGAATAAAGGGCCCTCTGATCCAGTGGGCACAGGCAGGGTCGGCTTCCCAGAGGAGGTGACTTCACGGCTAGGTCTGGAGGGCGGAGTCAGGAGGCAGCCCCACCCCGAGCCCCACAATCAGGGGACAGGAGGCCCTCGCCAGGCCATGGGGTCACCCCTGCCTGGCCCAGCCCTAGTCCTCCTGTGTCGCTTCTCCCGGGCCCCACCTTCCACCTACGCACATCTCCTCCTCTGGGGACCTCAAAGCTGCTGGGCTGGAGCCACCACCCTGATGCCACTGCCCCCCACTGCCCCCTCCTGAGGTGGGCAGGAGCCTCACAGTGGTCAGCCCATGGCTCTGTCGTGGGCATCTCCTCCCTTCCTGGCAGTCCTCCTGGCTTCCTGGCTTCCTGGCCCCTGGCCGCAGAGCTCACGTGGGTGATGCTGCCCGGCTGCCAGGGTGCCGTTGTTCCGCCCTGTGGGAATTCTCAACGGCTCAGAAGGCTGGGGGCGCGTAGCCACTTTTGTAAGAAATAACATCCTTGCCAAGACGCCGTGACACAGAGGTAGCCAGGGGCATGGATGCAGCCGTGTGTCCCAGCGGTGAGCACCACCAGCTTCTCTGTGGAAGGACTGCAGGGAAGGGGAGGGTGCTGCCAGCCACACGGGCGTGCTCTGGGGCCGCAGAGGAGAGCGCTCCGGTGGCCCGCCGTGTTCTTCCCCTCAAGGGATTGAGGGGTCCAGCGATCGTGCTAGAGAGGACAGAAGGAAGGAAGGGCGGGCCCCTCGCCTCTGTTCTTCCCAGGTCCCTGGGCTGAGGACAGAGACACAGGCTGGGCTGGCTGCCCCCTGAGCCCCACCACTGCCCACCTCACCAGGGCCCAGGGCCCAGCCGGCTCCAGCCAGGCTGCTGCTGTCCTGTCCGTCTGCGCAGGGGTCTGCGCAGGGGCACGTGCTCTGGCCCCGCCCTCTGACCAGCTCCAGGGACAGTGCAGGCTGCGCGACAGCTGCTGAGGTGGCTGCGCCTCGCTGCTCCCCGCGGGAGCCCTGGGCGACCTGGCCGGGCTGCGGCTGAGCGGTCTGTGCGAGTGGCCCTCTAACCTGTACTAATCGCCTCCTTCCTCCTCTGGGGACCTCTCCCCCGGCGCGGCCTGTCCCTCCTGTGCCCCCTTCCGAGCTGTGCCTTCTGACCCCCGGCTGGCGTGTCTGCCCGCGCCACAGCTGCCCTTTCACTCGCTTTTTTTTGTCTGCAAAGTGGTCATAGTAACTTCAGACTCCTGCCGGCCGGTCCCTGAAGGACAGTGGCGCCCGGGAGCCTGGTCAGGGCCTCAGGCCCCTGGTGAGCAGGCCAGGAAGAGCGGCCTGGGTGCCCCTGGTCTGCTCGTCTTCTCGCCCTTCCTGGAGGGACTTACAAATTCCTGCCCCCCGCCCAAAAGTATGATTTTTTAAAAACACTTTTTATGTGAGAAAGGAAGGAAGATGTATCACGCATTTTAGCTTCGCAGCTTTAAAAAGGAAGCGCTGACCACAGTCCCCACGAGCTAACGGCCATCCCTCCCCCGAACCCCAGCAGCGAAGTGCTTGACTGAAAGTGTGACTGTTCTTGTTTTCAGGGGATAGAGCAATTGAAAAAGGAAGAGAGAAGATGGGCTAAAAAAACGAAATGGATGAACATGAAAGCCGTTTTCGGCCACCCCTTCTCTCTGGGCTGGGCCAGCCCCTTTGCCACGCCAGACCACGGGAAGGCAGACCCGTCCCAGTACGTGGTCTGAAGGACCCCGGCCGGCACTGCCTCCCGGGCGCAGACCCGTCCCAGCACGGCCGCCCGCGGTCGCGCGCGTGCTCGCGCCGGGAAAGCGAAACCGCTCCTCCAGAACGTTTTTGTGTCTCAAGTGAAATGGCTGAGCATTGCAGAGAAAAAAAAGCCCCCATGTTTCATTTTTCAAAGGTCATCCTTTCTGTTTTTTGGCAACCGAAGCTGCTCTTCTGTTTTCCTCTTCAAAACCACTTCTCTGGCCTCTGGTCTCCTCTCTGCTGTCTGTCTGGCCTGACTAACGCAGGGGGCGCTGTCTGCGGGCCGCGCCCTCCTACTAACTGAGACGCGACGCCAGCGGTGGATGGAGGTGCGGGAGGGCCCGACCTCCCCCTGCCCGGGAGGTGGTGGCAGGTGCCCCAGCGGGACTGAAGCCCCGCAGAAGACGGATGCTTGCCCGGCGTGGCCCAGGGGGCAGGGGCAGGGCTAGAGCTGTGGGAGGGCCCTGGACACCACGGTCCCGTGCCCCGCGTGGACGCGGTTTGCCTCCTGATCCACGAAGCCGATCGCCTGCCTCGTGCTTTATGGACCGGGTGTGTGGCTGACGGGAGGAGGTGGACGGGGTCGCGTTTGTATTCCGAGTCACCAGTTACGTTCCCTCTGATCAGCTGGAGGAGTGTGAAGTCTTTCCGGTTCAAAATGCCTTACACAATCAAGAGGAGGAAATAATGGCGTGATTTCAGGCGAGCTCCATTTCCCTCCGCGCCGTCCATCCACTTACTCTCGCAGCCCCCTCCCTGCCTCCTAGTGAGAACGCAGCTGGGAGGCGGCTGTCGCCCCCACACCCGCAGCCCCACCATTGTCCTGTCTTCCTCGCTTTGTACGTCGCCAAAGCGGGTTCACTTTTGGGTCACTGGACCCTTAACTGTGCACGCACCCACCTCCTGTCTGTATTCCATCCTGGGAGGCTGCTGCCCTGGCCTGGGTCAGACCGTGAAGCGAGGGCAACGTTGCCAGCCCCCCACCCCGACCCCGACCCCGACCTTCCCCAGGAGGCACTTCCTGCCTTGAGTCTCATTTGCCTGAGGATTGTGGGGTTGCTGAGGACAGAGCGCCGGCCACGTGCAAACCCCCGAAATCTGAATACTGTCCATCTGAGTTCTCACACACGGGTTTGTTTGTTTTTTTCAAGCAATTGCCACAAACCTTTTTTAGCTTGGGGTGGGGTGGGGGATAAGGTCTATTAAAACCAGTCTCGGGCAGGGAGACCGTGAACCTAGCCATGCGGTTTTTCAGGAAAGTAAGTGGAACACGCCTCTTTCAGTTCTGTCCGTTAGTGCTTCCACCTGGAGACCAAATGCAATAAAAGTTTTCCAAAACCTGTGCTGACGCAGCCCGCTCTCCGACAGCGTTGCCCCCCGGGGCCGGCCCGGGGCGCGTGCTGGCTGGGGCTCCTTCTCACTGCTTCCTCAGGGCCTGTGTTCCTGCAGCCTCTCTGGGGTGAGGCTTCCGTCTCTGAAGGACGGTAGGTCCCCCTCTGGAGCAAGCTTGCCCCGCCAGCCTCTCTGGCTCTCTGTGGCCCCGTCCCTTCCCTGCGCTCACGGCTTCTCAGTTGCTATGGAAAACATCGTTAGGCCTGCAGAGTTTGCCTCCAGGGTTGGGCCTGGGGGTGAGGCCCCTTCCTTGGGTCGCGCAGAGAGCTCCCCAACACCCCGTCGGTGTTTAAGCAGAGTGCGGTGCCCCAGTCGGCTCCCCGGGACTCTCTCCTGCTGCGCTGTTTGCTGCGGTCACGGCTGAGGTCCATTTTTAAATGTAGTTTTATAGCATTTGTTTCCCTCATGCTTTTTTTTTTTTTTTTCTCTCAAGATTTTAAATTTTTTAGAGAGGGGAAGGGAGGGAACAAGAGAGGGAAAATTAAACATTGATGTGAACAAGAAATATCCATTGGTTGCCTCTCACACGCCTCAACTGGGGACCTGGCCCACAACCAGATATGTGCCCTGACCGGGAATTGAACCAGCGGCCTTTCAGCTTGTGGGACGGCACCCAACCCACAGAGCCTCATCAGCCAGGGTCGCTTTTAGTTATTTAAACCGTTCACTTAGGTCTGCGGAAGAAGCACGGCTGTGAAATGATGCACCTCCGGCCCTGCTTGCGCCCCTCAGGGGTCTGCCCCTAGGGAGGCAGCTGCGCTGCGCTGGTCCTCCTGCTACGGGAGGGAAACTGGTCTCCAGCCCCGCGTCCACCCAGGGGGAGAGGGACCTCCCGAGCTCTCCTCCGTATTCCCAGGCATCGGAAAGAGGCCATGTCTCCGCACAAAGGTGGCCCAGGAGCCGGGACAAAAGGGCTCACATGTGGGAAATGGGCCAGTAGTGGCCACAGTCCTCCAGACCGTGGCCTCTGCAGAGCAGAAGGGAACGAAGAAGAGGGAGGTGACGTGGCTCATTGAATTAGGGGACTCCGTGTTCGAAGCAACCAGACCGAACGCAAGAGGCCCAGACAAGCCTGCAGGTCTGCACAGGACTGGGGGCCCCACGCTCACGGGGAGCTTGGGTGGGCACGCAGGGGCCGAGTGTCCCGATAGGCGAGAGCGCTGCATCTGTGATACGTCTTTCCTGGGAGAACCGGAAGTGAGACACCCCGGGCTACCAGCTTTTGCTCATTCTGGCTAGGCTGCTTAGAAAGTTAAAATCCGCCTTCCTGCTGCAGGAATCTTCCAGGTGAGGTCAATTCAGGACCCGTTGTTAATGACCTCTGTGAGGTCGGCATCAGGCAGGAACCCCAGACCTCGAGAGGCTGGGTTTTAAGCTGAGCTGGTTTCAAGACTTAATGATGCATCAGCCTAAAGGGCGAGCCAGCCGGTAGAGGTGAGGGGTCCCGACTAGAAGGGGCCTTTAAAGTGAGGGAACCAAAGGCGGCAAGATTTTGCTAGACTTCCTCTTGAGACTTTACTGTGAGGTTCACCGCATCTCAACGTGTGGTGCCTGGACCACCACCAGCAGCCACCGCCCCTGGGAACTTGTTAGAAATGCACGTTCTCAGGCCCCACTCTGAGGGTTGTGCCCAGCAATCTGGGTTTCGGTGGCCCTGCCGTGATTCCGACATGCACGCGGGACCCTCGGGGTCGCCCCACAGGTGGCCCTGCGTGCTGCTGGGCTCCGCGTGGTGCTGAGCGGCGTGCCCACCCTGAGCCCCTCCCTGCCGGCTGAGTGCCGGGAGCAGTAAAGGCACCTGCAGGGAGCCACAGTGTCGGTGTGGCCAGCGGCCCTGCGCTTCTCATCCATCCACCGGGCCTCTGGACCGAGGGGCCCTGTGGGTGAAGAACCATCTGGAAGGGGGAGGGGAAAGGACATCGGGCGCGGTCCTCCGAGCAGGAGGGGCAGGTCCAAAGGGTCAGCAGCAGAGCCTGGGCAGGCACATGCCCATGCCCTGGCCTGCGGTGTCCATGGGGACCTCCATGCACACAGGGCTCTGTGGGCTCAGCTGAGCCCCAACAGAGCACGCACCAGAGTCTCTGCCTCCCTTGGGCCCTGAGTCTCGGTACATACGTTTTGGGGCGTTGGTGGGTTTGTTCACAGATCACAGCTCGCGAGTCCATCAGGCCAACAAGGCCCCAAAGGCCCATGTCACACACCGCCTGCCAGAGGTGCTGGTTTGGGCTGCTGCCCCCTTACCTGGAGTCCACCGCTGTGGGTCGTTGCAGCCTGAACCGCGTGTGACTGTGGCCTCCGCAAACCTCCAGCTTCATTCAGAACTTGGCCTTCAGCTGGGTGGCTCAGTTGGTCAGAGCGTAGTCCTGACACGGCCAGCTGTGGGTTCAATCCCCGGTCAGGGCTCATACAAGAGTCAACCAACGAATGCATAAATCAGTGGAACAACAAATCGATGTCTGTCTCTCAAATCAACTTAAAAAAAAAAAAGAACTTGCTTTCAGGACACCTTTAAGTCCACACAAAACTCAAAATTGAGTCTTTTCAGGAAAAAGTAACCCCACGGGCTCCTCCTGAACCTGGGGTTCAGAACTTCGGGCCTTTTACGCTGCAGATTTGTTGGAATCTCGTCTCTCCAGACTCAGAGCTGACACACAGAACCACGGAGGAACTTCACCCAGTGGGCATTTCCCCGAGCTCGTGGAGGAGGTCAAGCGTTACCCACGAGTCCTGGCCGGGAACCTGCGCAGGGACGGACGCCAGCGGTCCTGGGACGCCAGCGGTCCTGGGGCTCTCCCGCTTCGTCCCCTCCCCAGCTTCCCTCTGCCTTTGAGAGCAGCACCAGCACAGTGAGCGGGTGCAGGAGGGTGAAGACTCCAGGGCAAGTCCCGGTTCTGATGCGCGGGCAGCAGGACGAGCTCTGGCCACTGTCACGGCCTCTCGGCCTCTGCCCGCCTGCCAAGGGCGACACTGAGCCCGCCTCCTCGCTGGCTGGCTGTGAGAACCCACGGTCGTGACTCTGAGCCCATCTGCCGATTCTGGTGGTCCCCTGGGCAGCCACGTGGTGACGTCCCAATACCCCACAATTGTTTAAACCCCCTCCTAACGCACTGCAGACGGTCGCCCAGGAGAGCGATGCAGGGTCCCCAAAGCAAGTCGCCTCAGCTGCTCAGCAGCGCAGACCGGAGCCAGGCGGCGCCCCGCACTCCAGGCCCAGGTGGGGCTCCTTCAGCACTGCCCACGAGACCTGTTTTCTGGAACAGCTTCGTCTGTTCTGATTACATAAAGGACGCCTGTGGGTTGGTGGGCACCTGGAACGTGTGGGGAGTTTGCAGAAATAAATAAATGTGAAGCCCCTCCCCCAAAGGGAACCTCAGGTTCCATGAGGATGTCTTGTGTCCCTTGTCACCACGAGGGCAGGATTTTCCGATGTCATGTGCAAGTGTATTAATCCCATTCATCATAACTGTGTAGTGTCCTGCTTTACAGACTAAATTACGTCGCTGTCAGACGTTTCGACAGCTTCCTACTTCGTTGCTAGTAACTCAGCGCCCAAGACTGCACTGCACAAAGCTGTGTCCGACTGCCTGAGCTTTTATTGTAAAATAACGCAGACTTAACAAACAAGTGGGGAAAATAGCACGAGGAGCCCCCACAGCCCCTCCCGTCAGACTTTCCAATGGAAACATTTATACAACCGTCATGCAAACAGAGAGCCTGGAAACGCATGGACACACCTAGCCGACCTGCGGGCTTTACTCGGGTTTCCCAGCCGGCCCGCCCGCTGGCGTTCCTTCTGTGCCGGGAGGCCGCACGCACGGCCTGCACGCCTCTAGTCGCCACCGGTCCGTCAGAGCCCCTTGTCTTCCTGGTCTTTCCTGAGCTGCGTTTTTAGGTGAAATTCACACCCCATAAATTTAACCATTTTAAAAGTGACTCTGCCGTTCACTGCTGCTTTTGTATCATTGTACAACCACCACCTCCATCCGGTTCTAAAGCATTTTCATCTGAGTTGAACCCTTGAAGACGACGAGCCTCGATTTCCAAGAACTCGCCTCGCTGCGTTTGTCTCCTCGGGGTTGGTGTTTGGGCGGCAGCCGCTCTGGCGGGCTGTGTCTCTCCGCACAGGTGCCATTAGCTTTGACTTGGTTAAGGTGGTATCTGCAGTTTCTCCTTTGCCCTTTGTAATTGATAAGTATCTTATGAGGGAATACTTTGAAATCAAATTCTTCAAGCCACAATGTTTTCGAGAGACAAGAAACTTAAACCTCTGAGCCGGTGT
The DNA here is from genome assembly GCA_004027475.1 of Anoura caudifer. NCBI lineage: Eukaryota > Metazoa > Chordata > Mammalia > Chiroptera > Phyllostomidae > Anoura > Anoura caudifer. Next base: position 14,045 of record PVKU01004754.1, read on the forward strand.
GGGAAGGAGGAGCTGGAGCACGGCCCAGGGTGCGGTCGGATCTGGGTGTGCCTCCGTTCCTCTTTCTGCAAACAAAGGATGAGACCAGTTACCTAGGGTCTTGTGTGGAAAGGAGAGAACACCTAGAACTAGGGACTCAGCGATCGGTCCGAGGTGGGAGTCGAATGAATGAGCCGTTCCCTCTCCTGGCAAACCGCAGCGCATTCCCTTGGCTTCCCGAGGAGACGGAGAAGGCAGAGTCCTCATCCTTCCCCGCTGGGGGCAAAGCCCCTGTGGAGGGTGTCGTGGGCTTTTGACCTGGGGCTTCTCCCTCTACCCAAAACCCTCTTTCTGTGGCCTGGTGGCTGAGGCACAGCCGACACCTGGAGGCAGGTGAGTGGGCAGCTTGGGACAGGCCGCAGGGCGTGTCCACTGCATGAGCAGGCCCCACACCAGCCTTCGCCTCCCTGCAGCGACCCTGAGCGCCCTCCGGCCACCTGCTGCATGTTGTCCAGAGCCGCACGCCTCTGCCTCCTCTCCTCTCATGCTGCTTGCACCCTGGCTGTCCCCTTCATCCCACCGTCCTTCTCCGTGCTAAGCTGGCTGTGCACATCCTGCCTGCTCTGGGGGAGTGGCCCGGAATGCTAAGGGAGGGGTCACCTTTTCAGTGGTCTCAAGACAGGTGGCCCAGCTCACGCCCCAGAGGCCTCAGGTGCTGCTCCTTGGCCCCCGAACCCACCTGGCCCCTGGGCACAGCTGGCCCCACTTGGTGAGGCGGCACCACCCCCGCCCCTGTGGGAGGGGTTGGGAAGTCCAGCCTGGGTCTCCTGAAGACCCTGCTTGCTGGGACCCTCCACCCCACTCCCCACTGCACCCCAGCAGCCCTCTGAGGGGCGTCAGCGCTCTGCTGTGCCAGGGCTGGGGGCGCCAGAGGGGCACAGCCTGTCCTGCGCTGACCCTCCTGACCCCCTTGTCTCCCCAGGGCATTGAGCGCCTCAAACGAAAGCACCAGCCCAGGGAGCGCCAGGGCAGCTGGGAGACGGTCCAAGAGACCTTCGGCGGGGACTTCTCCCTGAACTGGCTCAACCCCTTCTCTGGCCCGTGCCACCCAGAGCTGCTCAACGACGGGGGCTGGGTGCGGCAGGCGGACTCCGCGTTGGACCCCACGGGGACGATGGAGGAGACGACGGAGGAGCGGCTGCAGGAGAGGAAGTCTGAGGACTCGGTGGAGGTGACCGACGAGTGACGCTGCTGCGGGGAGGAGTCGCCGCCGACCTGCTCGTGGGCACGACGCGGTCCGGCTGCCCCTGCTTCCTGAAGGCCGCTCCCTGGGCACTGCCGTCCGCAGCCCTCCTCCTCTCCCCATGTGGGGCCAGGTCTGGGGATGCGGGAGGGGGGCCAGGGTGACCGAGGAGGACAAGAGGCTGTCTCTGAGTTCATCTAAGAAGGGTGTCCGGAGCGGGACTGCCCGGAGCCGCTCTCCCCCGCGGGGCGCCCCACAGCCTCGCCCAGCAAAGGGAGCTCCGAACGGGGCAGCAGGGGGCGGCAAAGAACTTGCCTTTGGTTTTCTCGGGACGCTGCGCGCAGGGCCCAGCGGCTCCCTGCAGAGGGCGCCCCCTGCCGCCTGCCCAGGCCAGGGCACAGGCCCAGCAGCCCCAGCTCCCTGCAAGAAGGGCCAGCAGGTCCCCACGCGGGACACACGCCTACACGATGGTGACAGGTCCTAGTTACAGCAGGGGCACCAAACTTGGCTCCAGTCTCTGGGACCCAGAGCCATCATGGGGTCCTGCAGTGAGGCTACAATCTGCCCCTTCGCAGGTGGGGGACGGGGGCCCATGTAGGGCTCCCAGGGAATCTCCGGCCTGCCCCACAGGAACGTCGTTGTACTCGCCCTCCTGAAGGAAGTCGAACCACCATAGGCCACAACTGACCAGGAATCTGGCCTGTGTCTCAGTTCACTTCTCCCTAGATTGCACCCCCCTTGTCTCTGGGTGGGTGGGAGGGGGCCAGGGCCTGCTCGTGATGAGCCAGGAAGATGGACCAACCCCCCCCCCCCACCCTGGACACTATCATGAGGCTGGGACCCTGGTCACCCCATGATATCTGAAGGCCTGAGCAGGGGGGACCCCGCTTCAGTGGTTGCTGGGAAAGCATCTTCTGCGTGGAGGAGTTTGGCCGCGGTTTGGTACCAGAGTGGGTTCCCGTCCCCCACATAGGCCCATTCTCTCCAGCGCACTGCTCGCCCCCAGCATGGTGTGTCAGCACCCCCACTCCCAGACAGGATCTCACACACCCTGGTCCCCAGGGGCCTGCAGCTCCTGCCAACCCTGATAACCCACCAGTCTCCGGGGTTCATCGCTAAGGGTCTGGCCCACTGTGCTGACCGCTGCTTGGAGCACCCTGTGGAGCCCCAGGAGAGGGTGGTGGCCAGGCTCTGGCGCGGGCCGGCATCAGCTCTAGCACTTACTAACGCAGGCGAGAGCAGCCCTGGTCAGCCCTGAAGCCTGTCGACATGGCGCCAGGGCAGGGTGCAGCGGCTCCCACGTGGGGAGAGCTGTTCTCCAAGGTGGGGGTGGTGGCTGTGCTAACCCAGAAGGCAGCCCCGGGGGGGATCAGCACGGTGGATTGCGCAGCAGACTCCACATCAGGGAGGGATGCATTGCTGCCCCTGGGTGTCCCTGAGGGTTAGGGTTAGACCTCAAAATAAGCGAAGAGGAGTTGCTGGCCTCTGCAGAGTTCGGGCCAGGCCTGAGGTGTGTGCTGACTAAGCCCCGTGTTCCCTGAGACAAGCTGCTCCTCCTCGGGACCTGCGGCCCCAAAGCCATCCTGCGTTCAGACCCATCGGGGGCAGGCACTTAACCTGCAGTCACCTGCCCCCTCACTGCACCTCACTGGGCCCATCCCTGCGCCAGGCCTCACCCACGGCAGAGCCCCTCCTGGGAGGGTTGGACCGGCCCATTCAACCATGAGCCTCATGTCCTCCTCACACCAGTGACATGGTGGCCTCATCTCTGGTGGCCGTCGACAGCCTCACATTCCGCTTAGCCACAGGTGCAAAGCGCTGCAGCTGGCTTCAAACCCTTACGTCCTGTGGAGCGGGAGGCGGCCCCTCCGCCTTCCTCTCAATAAAAAGCTCTTTGCGCGACCGTGGTGGCTGAGCTTCCCATCCTCGGCAGTAGGTCCCAGTGCGGGCCCCGGGTGGCATCCTTCCTCAGGGTCACCTCAAACCTCTGTCCCCCCACTTCCTGTGCAGGAGACAAGTGTCACAGGCACCGGCTGCGTGTGGGCAATCACTAACCAGACCCTTTAGCATTAGGATTGCCTTGCGTGCAGTGAGCACATATTAAGCACCTACTGTGTGTCAGGGAGGTGGGCATCTGGGGCAAGAGTGCCCAGCCCACCACCCAAAGGTCATGTACATTACAAACTAACCTTCATTCAACTCACACTGGCCCCTGCCAGGAAGTGTGCAATTGAAGGTTACAGCCTTTGGGGGAGGGGCTGGGCATCCCCAACAGGGCCCTGAATAAAGAAGCCCAACCCCTCGGAGAGGGAGCCCCCAGACCTGGGAAGTTCGGAGGATCTAATGGCTCCCCAAGGGCCCACCTGACCCCCGCACAAGATGCTAAGCAGCCTGTTCACTGGAAGAAGCGGCCTGCGGACCAACGTGCTCTTGAAGCAGTGGAGTTTAATGAAGGGCGTATAGGTCAGCGAGCCTGGAGGGTGGAGCAGGAAGGGCTTCTCAGGCCGCAGCGGCAGAGGACGGGGTGCTGTCGGATGTGGAGTCTCCCTCCCCCGGGCCTGCCTGAGGCTTCCGAGAAAGGATGCAGGCGCCTCCTGGAATCTGGAGTTTTCTACATGAAGGTCACGTCATCTTTGAACAGTGGTAACCTTTCCTCCCCCTCCCAAGGCATGCCCTTCCTCCTTCAGGCCTGGGAAGCTCTAGCACTAGGACTCCAGCTAGAGCTGCCGGTGACACGTGGCGGAGGTGGTGGAAGCCGCTGTCCTGCCGTCCCTGGCCCTGGGGGGCAGCTCTCCACACTTCACCTCTGTGTGGGGTGTTCGCTGTGGGCTTGTCACGCTAAGAAAGTGTCCCTGCAGTCCCACATTCCTCCCACCCCTCCACGCTGCTCCCTCAGGGTCTTCTCTGTCCCCAGCCGGTGGCCATTTCTCCATCTCCCCCTCACGACCCTCAGCATGAGCCTGGCGGACGGCAGCCTTTTTCTTCAGGTGCTCCCAGCACACTGCAGTTGCCTGGTTTTCCCACCCCTCTGCCGTCTCCCTGTTCATCCAGCTAGTTCCTCCAGGTCTCCCCGACCTCTAAACACGGGCGTCCAGGCTTGACCCTGGGAGTATTAGGAAGGCAGCAAGAGAGAAGTGCGGAGAGCTGGGCTGGGGCCAGGTCCCAATCGGCAGGAGCCATGGAGGTTCCAGAAAGCCCACCTGTCCCTGCGCCGTGAGGAGCACAGGGCAATGAAGACGCTACGTGCACGGGGAGGGGGGGGGGCGGCCTGGACGTGACCCTTCTCTCCCCCAGCCTCCTGGCCCCAAGTCCCTTCCGACTACAGGGAGTGTTTGAAGACCTGGGGCCAGCGGTCAGGTTCCGGTGGGCTGAGAGGGCCCAGGGGAGCCCCGGGGCGGTGGGGGGGAGGCGGAGCGGGTGAGTGCCACACTTGGAGCTGAGCGCAGGGACAGTGCGGGCAGCACACAGACAGTGAACTAGGGCTACAATCACACGGTGCAGGACACACGAATCTCCCAAGGATCTGGGAAAGGTCCTCCAGGGACAGAAGGGGCCTGCGGGTGGAATGCAGGGTGAGAGCAAGCTCTGCACCAGTTTCCTTTAAAACCAGGTCCCCAAAGCGAGGTCAAGCTTCTCTCCGTGAGCACCGAGACAACGGGCGGACCCTCCTGGATTTGGGGAGCGCCCACCTGGCTGACGTCAGAAGGGACCGTGCGGGGGGCAGGCCCAGGAGGTAGGGGGCTGGCAACCGCACTCCAGGAACTGCAGCTCCAAAAACTCAGGACAGGAAGATAAATGCAGGAAAGGATTAGGATCCGGACCTGGGGGTTTTCACTTACAAAAGGGCATGAACCCAGTCTCCCTTCTCTTGCGTCGCTTGGAAGCACAACCCAGACGGCCCATCACACCTGCACGCAGTTGTCGGAAAGCCCCGCCAGTCCCTGACCCTGGTGAAACGGGACTGGCCTTTGTGGGGCCACAGTGTGCGACAGCAGCGTGGCTCCAGTCCGTCCACGTGGCAGACCCCCCCAGGGTCCCAGCATCTGCCAAGGCCCCTGGGCAGCCCGGGAGGGCGAGCATCAAAGCACCGTGTGGATGCACCAGGTCTCGCTAGGCAGCGCCCTGCTGCGCGCAGTTCTGCAGAAGCTGGGGCTGTCCGTCCCCAAGGCCGCTGGGGCAGAGCCTGCTGCCCTAGGCAGCATCTCCCTTCGAGTGACGGTCAGAAGGCTGCACCCCGGATCACCTGGGAGGGGTCCCCACGTGCCAGCCCGTGCCCGAGCCACCACCACAATTGTCTCTCCAGCTGACCCATGCAGCCACCCGACGCTACTGCTGCTTGTGAGAAAGGGCCTCCTGGGTCGGCAGCAGGCTCCTGTGGATCAGGAGGAGCCCGCAGAGGACGAGGAACACGCCTCCCCACCACAGGACCTCCTGGCACTCGCCGTACAGCAGAAAACCCAGGAAGGCCTGCGGGACAGAGACAGCTGTGAGGCCCGGAGACTCGGCGGGCGGGCTGGCCCCGCTCCCCAGGGGCTGGCTGCCCTCCTAGGGCAGGAGGGAAGGCCTGGAGCCACAAGTCTTGGGCTTGAAACCTTGCTGTCACCTTCAGCAAGTCATTCTACCCCTTGTGGCCTCACCTGCAGAAGTGGGGAGGGTACCTTCCTCAGGACATCAGACCCCAGCAAAGTGCACAAGACGAGCAGAGGCCGGCAGCTGGCACCTGGTGCCCACTGACCGGAGCTGGCCCACCATGTCCTCCCTCCCCTCCTGCAGGACTGACTGGGCTCAGCCCACCTGGCTGCCCTCAGGCCACCGGGGCAGGGAACCTAGGCCCTCTGCATCTCATGCTGGAGTGGGCAGGCCCCTAGGAGACACTGGGTGGTGCACAGACGGGAAGGAGGGCTGCAGCCTGGAGCCACGGCATGCAGGGTGGCCTCACCATTGGACTTCATGCCCATCAAACTTGGAATTCCTCAGTCTGAGACACCAGAGGAAGAGCCACAGGGGGTCGAGCCACAGCCCACCCTCTGCTTCAGTCCCTGACCCTTCTCCTATCCAGGGGAGCAGGGGTCACCCAAGGACCCCCCACCCAGAACGCACATTTGGGACAGGGGGCCTGCACCCTCCGGCTACTCACCGAGCTGAGGATGTTTGAAAAAGTCACTGTGACAGATGCAACGGCTGAAGACATGGAGAAACTGAGGCCCCGGCTGAAGAACGTCCACATCAGTGAGTTGGTGGCAGCCATGAGAGCAATGCCCAAGGCGCAGAAGCCCATGTGCACCTGCAGGAGAAGGTGTCACTGCGGCCAGGCCCAGCCCCTCCCAGCACAGCAGGGTCACGGTCACTGGCAGCTGGGCCCCCACTGAGATCCCACCGCAGTCCAGGGCTTTCCCGCCAAGACTTCACTTAGCCCTCAGTGGGTAAAGTGTCCCTTTTACGGCTGAAACGAACTCAGAGATGACGCTTACTTGGCCATATTCCTGGGCATGTGACCTGGGGCAGAAGTACACTGCTGGCCCACAGCCAGTGCTTTCTACTGAACACCAGTCTTCGTTGGCCCCATAGTGGCCAGTGCAGGAAGTTCAGTCCCCAGGGGCCACGTAGTTTTTAGCGGGTGTGAGGTACGAGTCCATCAGGGGCAGAACCCCCACTCCCCCGCCCATCAGCCAGAGTATGCCTCCACCGAGGCCCTCCCATTCCCTGCAGGCCACACCCCCCTCAGGCACTCCTGAGCTGTCACTCTGGCCAGGCCCTGTGCTGCTCCAGGTGCATCCTCAAGAATTCCTTACCCTCATTTCACAGGTGGAGAACCTGAGGCGTTACGTAATGCCTGAAGTGCCACAGGGCGCCACCAGGATTCAAACCCAGGCTGGGTGGCTCCATGCTCTTAACTGGGACACAGACCTGAGCCAGGAAGACCACCTGAGACTGGCTGGTGGTCGCAGGCATCACTCGGAGAACTTGCAGTCTCCTCTATTTATTTTTGTAAAGATTTTATTTATTTACTTTTAGAGAGGGAAAGGGAGCATGAAGGAGAGGGAGAGAAACAGTCTGTTGCCTCTCCCACCCGCAACGGGGGACCAAGCCGCAAGCCAGGCATGCGCCCTGACTAGGTTCCCAGGCCAGAGCTCAATCCACTGAGCCACGCCCCCAAGGCTCTTGCTCTAACAGGACAGACTTGAGAGGAGGGAGGATCTTCAGAAGCCTTCCACACAAAGGACATAGAGACTCTTTGCTTGGTTTGGAGGTAGCAGCCCACCTGCAGACAAAGCTGCTTCCTCCAGGGTTGTGTCCATCCAAACCCCAAACTCTTATTTCTCCTAACAGTTTCCCAGCAGCTGAACATATAGTGTCTTAAGGAAGGGGTGTCTTTGTATAATTTACACAAAAGCCCTGCATGTGCCAGTGGCAGCCGGCTTATAAAAAAAGATTTTGAAGGCCTGCTGCGCAATTAAAAAGACCAGAAAACCATTTATGTCTCATGGAGTCACTCCCCTTATCTTGGACCAGTTACTCCAAGAATTACACCCAACAGGATATTAACCTTAAGTATGGCCGCTCCCTCTGGATTAGCCCTAACTAGGCTTAAAGTACAGAATCAGCCTGTCCCCAGGGCAGGGTCTCAGCCTGCAATCTGCAGGCTCGGGACGGGTGAGGCAAGGCAGTCCAGGTGAACAGACGCAGGGAGGCAGTTTAAAGGTTCTCAACATCAGGGGAATGTCCAGAACGCTTCCCAAACTCTCCAGTTTTCTGGCTGCAGGGCAGACAGGCCAAAATACCCGTTAATTACGGAATAATCAGATGGGCAACAGGCTGCTCACCTTGAGTCAGGTGAAGAGAAATGTTCAAGCACACGGGTCTTAAAATGAGAGGCAAAGAGTAGATGTAGGTGTGCGTCTACCCCGAGGGCGAGCTAGCCCCATCGGAGAACAGATTTTAGGTCCTCGACCTCTCCCACAGCCTCCGCCGGTAGCCTACACGCGATAGGAGTCGAGGGATGCTCTCTCACCCCAGGTGGCTGCAGCGCCCCGCTGCGGACACGGCCGAACAGAACGGCGCGGGTGAGGCTGCCCCTGCGCCCCGCCCCACTCGGAGCCCTTCGGCCCCGCAGCGCCCCTCCGCCGCCCAGACCACCAGCCCGCCCGCCGCGGCTGCGCCCCAGGCTCCACCTCGCTGCTGAAGGCCAGCTTGGCGGAGGCGGCGGCCAGGGCCCCGAACGCGCCGGCACACAAGCAGTTGAACACGCCCCAAAAGCGGCGCCGCATCGCGCCCGACTGAAGGTGCAGTGGGAACCCCGCTGGGGTGTCGGGGTAGGCGGCTACTGCACCCGTGGCCATGATGCCCACCGCCGCCTGTCCTCGCGCCCGCCTGGCCGGCCACCCACGGAGCTGAGCGCGCGCTGCGATTGGACGGCGGCCTCACGTGATGCAGCGCTCACGTGAGCGGGAAGGCCAACGCCGGCCTTGCGAGGACCTCGCAGGGGCGGGGCTACCAGGGGCGGGGCGGGGCGGGGCGGAGCCGGTGGGGGCGGAGCCGGGTCTCTGGTTCTGTGGCTGCTGTTGTAGAAATCGCGGCCCAACAGTTTCAGTGCTAGCCACTCCGTGTGCCCGGCATCGGCTTTCTCCGGGCAGTTATTAAAAATGCCGGATCCCAGGCCCCGCCCCACACCCATTGAATCAAAATCTGCATTTTGACAAGACTCCCTCAGGATTCACCGGCACCTTCCACGCTGAGAAGTGCAAAATGGAGAGATGCTTCGGCAGAGGGCACTAGAGACCTCCAGACTCAGCAAGAAGGCGGGCTTGGACGAGGGTTTCCAACAAATCAAAAGGTCCATGTGTGTACACGCTCATTGCTCATTGCAGGAAATTTAGAAAAGAAGTCATCGGTAATCACTCCACTCAGATAATCTCGATTAACATTAATTTCCCGTGCACTTAAAGATGTTTAAAAGGTTTTAGTTTAAGAAGTATTTTGTATATGTCTGAAAATAAAATGCTGTTGAAATGTATTTTGCTGTGTATGATGCGCATTATTTTGCCCAAATTTTTTAGGGAAAAATAAGGATATGCATTATACATGGGAGTGCATTACACACGGCAAAATATGGTATGAAGGGAAAAGGTTCAAAATGAAAAAATAAATGTATGAAAGACTATTTCCACACTCCAGGAAAATCGTGGTTATAGGTTACTTTTCTCTGTGCATATTTAGTTTTATATATAGCAGACATTTTAAAAATTTACACATAGGGCCCTGGCTGGTGTGGTTCAGTGGATTGAGTGCCAGCCTGCAAACCTTAAAGGTTCACTGGTTCAATTCCCAGTGAGGACACAGGCCTGGGTTGGGGGCCAGGTCCCCAGTAGGGGGTGTGTGAAAGGCAACCACACACTGATGTTTCTCTCCCTCTCTCCTTCCCCCTCTCTAAAAATAAGTAAATACAATCTTTTTTTTCCCAAAGATTTTCTTTATTCATTTTTAGACAGAGAGGAAGGAAGGGAGAAAGAAAGGGAGAGAAACATCAATGTGTGGTTGCCTCTCACATGCCCCCCACTGGAGCCACAGCCTGCAACCCAGGCATGTGCCCTGACTGGGAATTGAACCAGCGACCCTTTGGTTCTCAGGTCCACGTTCAATCCACTGAGCTACACCAGCCAGGGCTAAATAAAATCTTTCAAAAAAATAAAATAAAAAGTTTACATATAGGTATGGGACTTTTTGAAAATCTGAATCACAGTGAACATACTTCAGCAATCTTTTTCCATCTGGGAAGTTTTTGTGGAAGTCCTTCCTTGCCACCCTCTCTCACAAGGTGGTTTCATGGCTCAAATAAAAGCATGGATAATCCCAATAATTCCTCCTTTTGCAGTTGAGGAAGGAGCCGTGCTGGTGCAGGTGTTCTGGGGGTGTAGGACCCACTGTGGGTTCTTGGCTTCACCGAGGGAAGAATTCAGACTCGGGCCAGCATAGAGATTATAGTGAAAGAGAGTTGGTTAGTGAAGCTGGGAGACAGGCAGCAGCTACTCCACAGACAGAGCAGTCCTTCCACGGTGCAATTTACTTCTTTCATTGAGGCTCATTTAGTGCAGAGGAAGGGCAATCAATACAGGGAATAGTCAGGATTTTCAGGGTGTGGGGAGACTGCTCAGAAAAACTGTTGGTCATTTGTGTGTTTATATGGGCTTTCCCCTCCAGTCGTGGTAGCGTGGGGTGTCTGATGCTAGTGTATTACGGAGCCTATAGAGGCTAGGAGTTACTGCAAGGGGAAAGTAGTTGCCATGTTGGATCTGGCTAGACTTCAGCAGGTTCTAAGCCCTAAATCCAACTGAGGGGTTGGTCTTACTATCTCCATGATAGTGTAGCGCTAGTGGTTACAACCATTTCAACACATACCCTCTCTCAATGCCCAGCTCAAAGATGATCCCCTCTCTAATGTTTGTTACTTGAAAGTTACAGGAAATCAAGTGGTGTTGCACCTGATCAACTCTCTTGCTTTAAAGACTACAAAACGAACTTTCATAGAACAGATAGTGCCCCCACTAGCATCTCAGGTCCGCCCCCTCTGTAAAGCCACCTGTGCTATCCCCTGTCTCGGCACCAGTCCTGTCAGTCTCCCTGCTAGCCTGCAGGCTCCTGGAGGGCAGGGACGAGCTTCTTTCTTCTCTAGTTCCCCAGCGCCCAGCACTCGCCTTGTTCTGGGAATGATGGTTGGCCACTCAGCTGGGGAGTGATGCCGGCCTCCTGGGCAAAAGCTCTTATCACCTACTAGGAACCTTGTTCAAATGCACTGCAGATTCTGATTCAGGTCTGGACCTGGATTGAGATTCCCACATTTCTAACAGGTTTGCAGAAGCTGCAGGTCAGAGCAGCAAGGCTCTCAGAAGCCTTGCAATATCCCGGCCTCCCTGGCTGGGCTGTCAGCGCAGAAGCCACACGTGTTTTCTCCTTTCCCTGCTACAGTGCCCAGAACCGCAACCAGCTCATGTCCTTACTACAGATGTTTGAACAGACTGTGCTTTTGTCACCATGGGTAGTTAGCTAGTTATTAATAAAGGAAGCAAAGGGAATCTTACATCGTTGAGCATAATCAACCAGGAAGCATAAGCTGTTTGCTTCACCAGGAAGCTGCAGCCTCACACACTCTAGCAGATCACAGCATTGCCTTGCCAAGGATTAACAACCCTCTCTTTGCCCCACCAGTAGGGATTGTTGGGGGGAGCAGGGGGAGGTAAACACATGCACAACAGAAGTCAAAATGGCACAGGGGGAGATGCTTGGCCATTAAGACCTGTCACTCCGACCTGGGAAAGGAATCAATTGGTCACGAGGTGGATCCATCAGAAGCCCTTGAAAGTTGGGAAGTTGATTGGTTCTTTTGAAAAAGTGCCTGGTCTGTCCCAAGCCCCAGATAAGATCACCCAGTTCAACAAAGAAGCTCACTCTCTCTCCCAGTGCCCCCCCACCCCGCCCCCCCCACACACCAGGAACCTGTGCTTGTCCTGGTCATGTGTGCCTTTTCTCTCCAGAACCACATGGCCCTCGCAGCAGCGTGGCCGGGGCTGCCCGGACTCCAAATGCAGGCTCCGGGTGACAGCCTGGGTACAGCTGCGCAGCTGGGACAGCGCTACGATGATACCTGGATGGGGATGGAAACGGCTTCACAGCCGCCTGCAGGCTCCAGAGGACTAAGCTTTAAAATGAAGCAGAAAGTCTGCATACTGGCCTTCGGTTTGGACTTCTGCCATGGTGGGAAAGGCAGAGATGGGACACGGGGCGGCGGTCTTTGATTTCCACCCGAAAAGGCCTGCCACACCCGTCTCCCGTGCGTGGGTCTGTGGAATGCTTTCCTCGAGATCCCGTGGAAGAGCCCCACTTCCACTGCCAACACTTTGGTTATAAAAAATAAAATTTAAAAACTCCAACAGCAATGTGATGCAAACTAGAAGTGGGACAGCATGGGCAGGAAGGACACTTCATCCCACATTTATCCAAAAAGCAATTAAAACAGACCTCCAAGAGGACTGATGGGCAGAAGATGCCTTCTTGTACGTCCAGAGACCCATCAAACCATCCCTCACCTTTTAAGGGCTAGAAGTCACAGTTAAGAGACCTCAGGGGCAAAGGCGGGAATTTAAATGTGAAGCCCCTGGTGGGAGACAGTAGAAACGGGTAGAGCCGGTGAACATGGGGGGTGAATGTCTTCTTCCTCTGTTGCCCTCTCCAACCTTGCCTTTTCTCTGCTTTCATGCTGTGTCCACTTCTCTGTCTCTTCTTTGTTCTGGTCAGTTAAAAAAATGAGCACATATTTTAGGCCAGGCCCTGTTGCTAAGCAGCAGAGTTGCCAGGGTGACCAAGATCCCAGCACTCCTTGGGTTCTTGCTTTTTGCAAAACTCTCAGTTCTCCCTGCCCTGAGCTGGCCTAAGGCTCTCTCTCTCCCCCTCGCTAAGTGACATTATGTGTTGAATTGTGTCTCTCCTCAGTACCTGTGAAGGTGATCTTATTTGGAAATGGGGTCACCACAGATGTAATCAAATTAAGATGAGGTCATTAAGGCAGGCCCTAACCTAATGTCCTTCTAAGCAGAACCAGAGACACCGGGGAGAAGGACTGCCATGTGACCATGGTGGCAGATTGGAGTGACGCAACGTACAAGCCAAGGAACAGCAAGGCTTGCCACCAAGGCCGCGCGCTATGAGAGACACGGAACGCACTGCCCCTCCGAGCGCTCGGAGGCCAGCTTTAGCAGCACCTTGACTGGGGACTTGTAGCCTCCAGAACTGAGAGCATAAATTGTTTCAAACCACCCTTCTCCCACCTCCAGGGCAGTGTCTACTTCCTACCTTACACCGAGTTCCGTTTTGTTTCCAGCCCTTAGGGATTTAGTGTTATTTATTCCTTGAGAGTTCAACTAGGCATTGCTGTTTAAAAGATTCTATTTTTAGATAGAGGGAAAGGGTGGGAGAAGGAGGGAGAGGAACATTAAAGTGCAAGAGAAACAGGTTGGTTGCCTCTTGCACGCCCTCAACTGGGGACCTAGCCTGCAACCCCAGCCTATGCTCCGCCCGGGAATCGACGGCCAACCCACTGAGCGGCACACATCAGGGTGCCTTAATTGTTTAAAAATCATTTTTCTTCAGCTTTATTAAGGTGGGATTTACAAACCATATTGAATGCAGTTTAATTTTTAGTAATTTTAGCAAGTTGTACAGTTATCAGCACAAGCCAGTTCTAAAACATTCCCACCACATCAGAAAGATCCCTTGGAACCCACAGCCATCCCCACTCCCCACCCCGCCCCCACCCGGACATCTCCCTTATGCGGAGTCCCACGGCTGGTGGCCTGTCAAAGTCTGACTTTTCACTAAGCAGTATTTTTAGGCCCGTCCATGTTGCGGCATTTATCAGTCTATCCCTTTCCCCGCTGAGTCGCACTCCCCTGACATGTGCAGGGCTCGGTTTCATCAGCCCCTCGGACACCGGTCAGTGCACCAGCTCCCGCCCACCAGGCCCGTCACCAACACCTGAATCACAAATGCTGGTGCAGAGGTGGAGAAGTGTGAACACACTCCCAGCAGGGACATAAAGTGCTGCAGCCAAACAGAGCGCTTGGGAAGCAGGCGATGTCTTCACAAGTGAAACACACTCCTAGGTTTCTACTCAAGGAGTAGGAAGGGTGGGTTGCCATGTCCTCTTCCAACCATGTTGTCTGACAAGGTCCGGGCATGGAGGACTCGAGTTCAAGGAATTCGTCTCCCCGGAAGAGAACGTGGCATCCAAATTGGGTTAACAGTTGGTTGTTTTATTTTAATTATTTTGCTTTTGCTACTGAATATAAGCATTGTACTGTAATTACTCATTCCTGTACCACCCAAGAGGAAGGGACAGTATTCCCCATGGAACAGCCTGAAAGGATGAAAAAATCCCCAGACTCCCCTCTCCCTTATACAAGGGTGTACGACAGCCAGGGCAATATAACTGTTAACCATAAGAGAAAACATGTTGGCTTATTTAAATTACCCTGGTTTGAGAGACTTAAGCGGTCTGGGCCCCCTTAGTGTTCAAGAAATAAAAAATAAAATAAGTTAGACCTCTTAAATTAACTACTGGAGCTGGATTTCCTGTCTAATTCTCCTTACATGTTTGTTTTGGTGATCAAAAGGTGGTGGGATTGTTAGACATTTGTATTTTAGGTTCACTGATTAGTATAATTCCAATGAAGTTATACAAAATAATAGAAAGTCCCTGAATGTCTAAAAGTCGTTAGAGTAACAGCCCCTCCTTTACCTTGAATAGGAATATATATCAACTAGACAGCCATAGAAATAAGAAAAGCTGGTTAGCTATTAAGCAGGTAGAAACAGTTACTGTGAAGTTAAAGTTTATAGTACACAGAGAAACATTTTAGACAGAAAAGATAGATAGCCAAGTCGGACATCACAAAGGCCTTATTGCCTCTGCTCAATCTACCGTACACTTTTGCCCTATGAACAAATTCTGAAATATTCTAGTCGTCTGATTTATGGGTCTCCTGGTCAAAATAATCTTTGTTTAATATAACTGAATCTTTGGGAACTTTCGTACTGTTCCTGGTTACTTTTGTATTGATTTTTTCTGCTTAACTGATCATGCTATGCACCTGCGAATGTTGAGCTATGCCAAAAAAGAAAATATAAAAATCCACTTGTACTTGCAATAAACGAATCGGTGCTTCACCATCCTCTGAGTTGTGTCGTTGCCTGATCTCCACGCACTGACGCCTTACCCACCTTCGGGACCCCCCTGGATCCTGCTGCAGCTGGACTGCGGCAGTGGGTTCACATCAAGCCTTGATCTTGAATCCTTACAGCAGAATTATTCATCATAGCCCCAAACTGCAAACGGGAATACGCCCATGGGACGGGGAGTGACTAAAGCCTGGCGTGTCCACACAGTGGGGCACTGTGTGCGATCAAGAGGCACAGCACGCCGACACGGAGAAGCCCCTCGAGGGCAGGGGACTTCACAGATGACCAGCGCCCGGCTCACAGTAGCTTCTCATTAAGTTTACGTTGCACGAACAAGTGAATGAACCAGGTGAATCACTTTTTGGACTCTTTATTTGAAAAAGATTTATTACATTTTGAAAAATGGCCATGTTTAGAGTCATAAAAAGGATCATGAAAATACTTCAAGTAGAAATACAAAAATAATCTATATTCACAAGTTTGCTTTTTATACACACTGTGCCATCAGCTGTGACCCTCACTGCACGTTCTGGGACCCCTGAATACAGGGTTTCGGACGTAAGACTCAGAGGAGATCACATTAGTGCCCCAGGGAAAAACGAACTGGCTAGCGCCCCCGAACACGTCAGCTACAAGCTTTATTTTAAAAAGGCCCAGGGCCTTCCCAGCATTCTCGGTTGCTTCAGAGCCTGCAAGTGCGGCCACGCCCTTACAGCGCAGGCTGCTCGCTGCCACAGGACGTGGGTGAATGCGGAGTGTTCGCCAGAAGCTCTTTCTTCTTATTTTCTTTCAAAAATATATTTTCAGCACGCAACTTTCCTGTCTCCTAGTAATTTTAAAAAAGGGAAAAGAAAAAGATTAAGGCTCTCAATATTATAGGAAGTTACTCTTGGCATTCACTAAACTTATATTTCAAATTAAGACTATAATTTTTAAATCTATAAACTACTTATTAAACAGAAATCTGATGTGTATGAAAACTGACCAAATTATCCTCAGAATAGCACTAACTAAATTGTTTTGAATTCAGAAAGTTCCCTACAGAAAGCAGTTAAGTGACTCAATAATTAATCATTTAAAAACCGGAGTGAGTTTACTCAGAACAATTTTCAGCGTTTACCTCAGCGAGTCGGACGTTTTCCTTCTTCAGCCGCATGACGTAGTGAATCTTCTGGTTTGGGTTTTGGTGACCCACCAGCTTCCCATTTTCCTCAGCAAGACACTCCACCTGCTTCTTTAACATTTCCATCTCCTGCAGGTAACAGTCCAGGCAGGAGCAAATGAGCTGTTCTTCATTTCTTAAAAAAATTGACATTTGCCCTGGCCGGGTAGCTCAGTTGGTTAAAGCATCATCTTGATGCAGCAAGGTTATGGGTTGGATCTCCGGTCAGGGCACATACAAGAAGCAGCCAAAGAATGCATAAAAACGTGGAACAAATCGATGTTTCTCTCTCCACCCCCTGCCCTCTCTAAAATCCATTAATGGGAAAATGTAACATCAATTCATGCCTTCTGAGAGCACAGGGAGAGACAGAGCCCAGGCCCCCAGCTTCTGACCCCACACTCCTGCGTTTGCTGCAGCGAGTCTGAAGCACAGGACACCCGGTCAGACACGTCTTAGTCGGATTGGTTCTATCAATTCATGCATCCTAAGCACAGGAAAAAAATGAACACACAAACGCACCTGAGATGTTCTCTCCTTTTCTTCATACAGTTCTTCCAGCTTCGATCTCAGCTGTTCCTTTTCTTGGAACGCTTTAGACTCCAAGGTTCTGGTGCGTTCGACCTCCTCAGTCATCCGAAGGCAGTCTGTCTCTTTCTCCTGGAGGGCAGTCTGGACTTCTTCCAGGCTACAACAGTGAATGTCCCTTTCTGGAACTCCAGAGAAACACCTCACCAGAGAGCTTCTCCCCGGGCGGAGTGTGGGTTTGGGAGCAGGGCTGGTCTTGAGCCCTCTTGACGGCACAGGGCAGTCAGTCACCAGGATGCAGGGACACTTCTAGTTGCTGGTTTAACCAAACTTTCCTTTTGGCAAAATCCTTGGACCATTTTTAAATAATGAAAATTCAGAACAGGAGCTCTCAGATTCAGCCCACGTGGAGCCAACACGGTACCCTGTACCTGGGAGCGCTCGTGCGGCCGTTCATGTTACAGAGGTGCTCAGACAGGGGCGCGGCCTGGCCACTGCTCCAAGGATGGGCTATTTAACAGGTGTTACGTAGCTGCCAGTGGGAACAGCTTCACGCGAGGGGCCCCTTTAGCAAGTGGCATTCAGGAAAACAATTTTGTACACATCTATTATGTTCACATTTTCCTTTAGAAGGAAGAAAGTTCCCTGCCTTGTGGCGATAATGAGCATTTCTCCCCTTAGAGAATAAAGAAACGGTCAACAAGAACTTGAATTACAAACCAGTGCACTTACTCTGCTTTCAGTCTCCGCATTTCTTCAACTAGCTTATTCTGTAGGATTAGAGAAAGGAAACGAAAAAGGTGGCTTAAGTTCTTAACATTGCTAAAAAAAAAGAAAAAAAAGATAGAAAATAACCAGCCCACACCTGTCCATGGTGACAAAACCAATCCAACACCCTTTTCCACAATCCCAGCCACACACATGTAAAGGGACACCTATTTACACGACTTCATGCACTGTGCCCCGAGGGTCTCAGGCAGGCACACAGTCCTTGCTCCTAAGTGGCCAACTGTGTGGGTGCACCGAGCAGTAGGCTCGTTACTTTCTAGAGATGCAAAGACAAAATTCTCTTTTAATTCTCAGCCATGTCTAAGTACTGATGGTGAATACCAAACTTAACAGTAGGAATAAGAAAAAGACAGAAATTTCAATAGTAAATGGTTTCTAAAACATATAACCATAAATGCTTACTATAAAAGCACTTGTCAGACAATAAAAAACTATGTAAAAAGAAATCATACTTTAGCAAGTCTTTCTTTGATAAGTTCTTCTTGTTCATTCTTGAGCTGTTGGTTGTCTGGATGATTCTGTTCGCTGCAGATTAGGAAGGGAGGACAGGGAAACACTGTCAAGTACATCCAAATGTCAATTTCACGGCTATTCTATGCCGCAATGCCAGGTTGTGCAAAGAAAAAGCCAACTCAGTGACGGTGAAATGAGGTTAGCGTGTCTGATAAATGTGACTGACACACAGGGGCGACCTAAGGGGCCTCCCCAGAACTGAGGATTCCTCCTACATGAAAGTGAGCGGAAGCAAAGCTGAGAGATCTAATCGTCTTGGGTGAAAGTGAAATAAAGTAGACACTTTGTCAAGAGTAAGACCATCTGAAGACCAAATGTGAGCAAAAGGCGGCCGAGGTAAAAGGCAGTCTGGTAGGCTGTTATGGCTGTGAAAAGCTGGGAGGGGCCTCGTTGGGGACAGGGAGGGCCCCTCAGGCTGGCCTGGCCCGAGAGCCCTGGACAGTCCCTTGTACTGGATTTCCTAGCCAGCTGGCAGTTCCTGATGTCACTGGCCTCCCAGGTGTGTTGACACCAGGGAGTGGGTTCCCTGAGCATGACATCAGTTTCCTCCTGAAAAGCCCCTCTACACGAAGGAAATCGTATTCTGAGTGAAATGTCAGCATCACGGGAATCTGATTAACCTGAGTCCATCTCTGGGCCTGACTGGGTCAGGGGAATGAACTGGGTTTCTGCGAGCAGCTTCTGGACCAGGAAGACACCCCCTAGGAGAACCTGCCTGAATGCCACAGGCTTCTCTAGGAGTGCCTGTCACTGATGAGTGGGGGGAAAAAGATTGTTTCTTGAAGGAAAACAGAAGATACAGCAGTTTCTTTCACTTAATGAAACTGGCATTCTAGACAAAAACGGTAATGAGACCTCAATAGGAAAATGCCTGAAATCATTAGGGAAGATGTGTTTTCTTTGCTCAAAGCCAGGGGTGGGAGCCGCATGGCCTGTCACAGCTGTCCGGCTGGCTGTCGCCGTGCCGAAGGGCAGCCACCCTAATGTTTACATGGAAGGGCATGACTGTGCTTCAGCGCAGCTTATTTACCTGTCAGGCTGGGGGCTAGAGCTGAGCCTCCCACAGTTTTTTCTTTTTTCTTATTACCGCAGCGTTTAATTGCCTTCCCTCTGTCAAACCCTGAGCCAGCCACTGTCCCAGCCTGTCTGCAGAGGCACAGGAAGAGGAAGCCGCGGGGCAGGCCAGACACAGGAGAAAGGGCTATGGGAGGTGGTGGGAGCTCTTGCACATGGCGCAGAGGATGGGAAAGGCCACCGTCAGGCTGAGGAGCCCATGGCCACGAGAGGGAAAAGCCCCGAAAGGCGGAGGAGAGCTGTTGCTTCGCAGCAGGATTCCTGGCATCACCAATCATGAGGCTCCCAAACCTGGTCCCGGTTCCAGCTCCAGAGCCTGCCACCCTGTTGCAGCAGCCCCAGCCCCAGTGAACTTGACTGCTGGGTCGATGTCCCTTGGAATGGCACTGGTTTGGAAGCTGCGGCTAGAGATAAGTGGGTCGGGGGTCCTTTTGGCACCCCTGCACACACAGATAGGCTCAGCAATGAGAGGTGCTCCTGAGCAAGGAGGGGTGGAGGCCAACTGGGCGCAGGCGAGCATTTCCGGGGGCCAGGGGCTGTGGCAGGAGAGCCACTCCCAGCACACAGAAGACAGAGAGGGGCAGGGGCTCCAGTCTTCCTCTAGCTGACCTTTCATGAAGAAGTTTCTGTCTGGCTCCTCTGGAAAGGCACAGAGGCTACAGAACACAGTGTTTCCTACTGTGGTTGCACAAACGACCTGGAAACATTCGGTTCTCCATGCTCTCACTAAGTCTTGATAAAAGGCAGTATACTGCCCTGGCTGGTGTAGCTCAGTGGATTGAGTGCCGACTTGCAAACCAAAGGGTTGCTGGTTCAATTCCCAGTCAGGGCACATGCCTAGGTTGTGAGCCAGTCCTCAGTGGGGGCCGCATGAGGAGCAACCACACATTGATGTTTCTCTCCCTCTCTTTTTTCCTCCCTTCCTCTCTAAAAATAAATAAAATTTTAAGAAAACAAAGCCAGCATACCAAGTACAACGCTCTGTTTTAACATGACTGATGTGGGGGCGGAGCATGGGGAACTAGGGAGCACACCGTGCACTGTCTGCATCAGAACCCCCCAGGACGGGGCGTGACATTCCCACTGAAGCGAGCACTTCCGATGCTCCATAAAATTGGAAGAAAACCACTTAGTAAGACAGTCATGTGCTTGCTGCTTAGCAATGGGACTGCACGCCGAAAAACGCATCATTAGGTGATTTCGTTGCTGTGTGAACATCCTATAGCAAATCTACATGAACCTGCATGGTGCAGCCTACACACCCCTAGGTTAGATGGTATGGCCTGTTGTTGCTACAGGCCTGTGCAGTATGTTTCCACACAAAACAACACGAGAGTGAGTGCAATCAAGAGACACAGTAAACACAAGATGTATGAGGTGGTCTAAAAAATACCAGCGCCCTGGCTGGTGTGGCTCAGTTGGTTGGAGCCTTGTCCCACACACTAAAAGGTCACTGGTTCGATTCCCAGTCAGGGCCTATGCCTAGGTTACAGGTTCAGTCCCCACGGGGCATGTGAGAGAGGCAGCGACAGATATTTCTCTCATGTCAGTTTCTCTCCCTCTCCTTCCCTAAAATCAATGAGCATGTCCTCCAGTGAGGATTAAAAAAACAAAAAAGAGGGAGGTGAAGTACAAAGAAAAAATAAAACTCTAACTGTAAAAAGTGAACAAATGAAACAGTACCAGCGACAATTTTTCACTGTCACTGTCAAGTACAGTGAAAGTACAGCCGCGCACACACCCGGCAGTGCTGCGGGCTCGCTCACACCAACCTCACCAGACACCTGAGTAGAGCACCGCACTACGATGCGATGACAGCCATGATGTCACCAGGCAACGGGAACTTCTCAGCACTGAGGACCACCATCGTATGCGCCGTCTGCCATTGACTGAGGCACAGTTGCGGAGCCTCAGACCGCGCGCTGCCAGCAGAGCCACCAGCCCTGCCTCAAATGCTTGCTGTCTCAGGGCTGCCCCGGCAACACTGGGGACAGCAGACACCCCTAACCAGGAAGCTGAACTCAGGAAGGGTCTCCATCCCAGAGACCCCTCCGACTTGCCTCAGCTGGCCGCACGGCTGTACAGGTCGCCGTCACCCGAAGTCTCTCACTGCGGAAGCTGCTGACGGGCAGGGCCACAACCCTCCCTTTATTCCTGGCTGCCATTTACCGAGTGGCCACCCCCCGCCAAGCTCTGGCACCAGCACTTCACACACAGTGTTTTTGGACTTTAAAACACCTTGTGTGAGAGCTTAATTTTCTTCATTTTACTGCTAAGGAAGCATTAAGAGGTTAAAAAAATGTGCCCACAGTCACATGATCTTCAAGTGTCAGAGAGGGGACACAGCCGGGGTGTGGTTGCCCAGGACTCCGAACCTGCCTGCGCTGAAGCCCCACACACAAACCCAGACACCCAAACCCAGGGAAGGCTCCCCTGGAGGGCTGCTCCCAGGACCGCGGTCACGAGGCAAAACCAACTGGCAGAAACCCTCCCTTTTCCCAGGACCTCTCATCTTGTTGACGGATTGGCCCCGTCTCCTTCTTAAATGGAAGTAGACAGTTGGTTCAAGTTTTTGAAGTCTGAGATCCACTGCAACAGCTCTGCAACAACGCAACATTCAACAGAGGAGGCAAGGTTGTGAACGCCTCCTTCTCCCACTCTGGAAAAATCAACACCCCAGCAGACATTTGAAGCAAGGAAAAGGAAAAATGAAAAATACGAACAATAAGCCCTGGCTGGTGTGGCTCAGCTGGTTGGAGCATCATCCCATAAACCAAAAGGTCGTGGGTTCAATCTCCGGCGGGGGCACATACAAGAGGCAACCTATGGATGTTTCTGTCCCTGTCTCTCTACTTCCCTTCCCTCTCTCTAAAATCAATGAGCACGTCCTCAGGTGAGGATAAAAGACAAACAATAAAATGGCAACAAATACATATGTATCAATAACTGAATCTAAAAAACAAAACAAGCAAGCGGAACACAAGCAGACTCACAGATGCAGAGAACATTTTCACGGATGCCGGGGGGAGGTGGGGGGGCTGCGGGGGATAGGTGCAAAGAGGGAAGGGACTGAGAAGTGCAGATTGGCAGTCGGAGAACAGGCATGGGATGTACAGTGCACCACAGGGAATACAGTCAACAATATTCTAATACTGTGTATGGTGCCGGGTGGGTATGAGATTTATCGGGATGATCACTTAGAACGTTTTATGTCTAATCACTGGGGTGTGCTTCTAAAACTAATAGGATATTGTATGTCAATTGTGTTTGGAAAACAAAAAATGATTTAAAATAAACAAACAAAACAAAACAAAACAAAACAAAACAAAACAGCAGCTGATGGGAAAGCAGTGAGTATTCCGGCCGCATTCACTGAACTACACCCCGGCAGGCCGGGCCCCAGCCCGCCGGGCTCTGGTGGCTCTCGCGCACCTGCCGTCCTTCTGTTTTTTAATGTCATCCAGCTGATCCTGCAGGAGCCAGTTCTTCTCTCTCAGCTGCTCGGCATCCAGGCGTAGGTTTTCCATTTCATTCAACTGCTCCTAAGAACACATGAAACCATGTTTTTCAGAAAACACGAGAGGAGGCATTATTTGCTCCCCAAGGCCATGACCAAGACAGGTATTACTCCTTTAAGCTTCTCCTGTGCACAGGACACTGCACTGGACAACGCTGGATGAAAAGCTGACTGTGACAAGCTCTTGGGAGCCTTGAACTATGATTCAGTCTCATACCCAACGTCTTAAATGTAGTCTCCGATCACATGACTCATTAAAATTCCTTTACAAGAAAAGATGACACAAGGTCTCTACTTTGGCAAATGTTCCATTTGAGTGTATTTAATAGATTCTAACGGAAAATCATGAGCATAACCCATCTAGAAGATATACGCACTTGTCTGCAAGAAGCATCCTTTTTGATTCACTTCTACCTGTCCATTATTTGACTGCCTTTAACCTGACCCTATTTCTGCGGAGCACCAAGATCAAGCCCATCTGGGGCACGGCCAGTCCTGAGACTGCAGCGCGCCGAGAGCTGGCCAGGAACGGCGCCCTCCACCAGAACCAAAGCGCAAGGGGGATACCGTCTTCATGTGCTTTACCTGACTCAGGCCCAGCAAGCTCATTTTGTTCCTAAACAAAAACACCCTGCACAGCAATGACCTTCCAGGCATCCTGCTACCCCCCTGCCCCGCCACACACTCACAACACAGTACCTCCTCAGGCATCCCCCCCCAAAACCCACTCTTCCACACACAAACACCGTTCCCCCATGTACCTGCGTGAAAACACTAGGAGGAAGTTTGAAAGAATGGCAAATGAGAGAATAATATCTCTAACTATCATAGACAAAAACTAATCTAGTATATAAAGAATGCCTCCAAACCATTAAGAAAAAATTCAAAAACAGCAAAAAACAAAGAGAGAAAAAAAAAGAAAAAGTTCAACAATAGAAAACAGGGAGAAGGACAGAGCTGACAGAAACAGAAACACACAGGTGCTCAACCTTACTCCTAATAAGAAAAAGACAAACTTAAAACATCAACGAGATAACATGCGTCAGCCATAAAAATGACAGAGAGCTAACCCTCGGACAGCACTGTAAGGACAGTGGTCGGTGCAGCCTGCACGACGGTGCCACCGCGGAAAACCAAAGGGGCAGAGGACACGTGCTCAGACTTGGTCGCACCCCCCGGAAAAGCTCTAAAAGATAAAGAAGGAACTGGCTACACTGGGAGCCTCCAGAACAGCAGATGAGGAGTTCGGAGTCAGGAGCGAGAGGAAGACTTCTGTCTACACTGAGTTTTGTGACTTTTAAATTTTGTATCTTCAGTAACCATGAAAAATACTATTTATTTTAAAACATTAATTGGAAACAATTAAATTACCCAGGTACCTTCATTCTGAGGATTTCGGCATTTTTGATTTCTCTGTCTTCATTCAGCTTGGTCACAAGGAGTTGCAAAGAAATCTTAGAGGCTCGCCCATCTTCTATCTCTTGTTCTTGTGTTTCCAAGAGCTTTGCCAAATGTGTTTGGAAATGAGGCGGTGTTTTCGGGCTCTGAAATAAAATCAGATTTCACCCAAATACCCGATTAAGTGACATCATAAAGATTTCATGTTAAATGTATATACCAAGCGTATAGAAAACACTCAAGCTATTTAGCTTAGTGTAAATCTTATCCAAGCAAAACATAAAAATAAAAAGCACTGGTTCCTTTTTATCAAGTAAAAAGCAGAAAAGGTGTTAGTGAAAACATTTTTTCATAAAAAGACAAAGCTATAGTCTCAGCAATCCCTAAACTTTAAAGCCCACAAGGCGCAACCCTCCGGAAACACACTCTTTTTCTGAAAAGTACCTGGGGACACTCGGCCGCAGAGTCCATCACATGGTCTAGCTGCCTCATTTTGAAGTTATACTCGTTCTTTTTCTGTTCTACCTCCTCCTTCTTTTGGTTTAACTGGGAAAATCAACAAATGTAAGGTTACGGTCGGAAAATAACAGGGAACCCGTGGCCCAATTAGAACACCCTGTCTTCCTCTATGTATGAATAGAGGTGTGCATAAACAGGCTTTTTACATGGGGGAGGGAGGGGTTGATTAGCAAGCAAAAGCAGCAATACATTAAAACACAGCAATTTTTAGAGTAAGACGATGTACAATCCGGGGCTACCATTTGTGTCTGAGTACCTTAGTTACTGCCATAACCTTCTCATCACTGCCTCTCTCACAAATATATTTACACTTAAAAAAACTCTGTTTTGCCATGACAGGTATGGCTCAGTTGGTTGAGCATCATCCTGCAAAGCAGAAGGTCGCTGGTTTGATCTTGGTCCAAGCACATGTCTGGGTTGCAGGCCAGGTCCCTGGTTGGGATGCATGCGGCATGCAGCAGGCAACCGATGCATGTTTCTCTCCCTCTCTTCCTCCCTCCCTTCCCCTCTCTCTAAAAATAAATAAATAAAATCTTTTTTATTTTTGTAAAGATTTTATTTATTTTTAGACGGAGGGGTAGGGAAAGAGAGGGAGAGAAACATCAATGTGTGGTTGCCTCTTGCATGCCCCCCCACAACTGGGGACCTGGCCTGCAACCCAGGTATGTGCCCTGACTGGGAATCGAACCAGCGACCCTTTGGTTCAAAGGCCAGAGCTCAATCCAGTGACCCGTGACCCACAATGACCAGGGCAATAAAATCTTAAACACAAAAAACAAACAAACAAAAAACAAAAACAAAAACCAACTTTGTTTTTAAGCTTCACAAATGATCAAAGGGTCACCTGAGGAAAAATACAAGATATAAAAGAGCAGCAGCCAAGAAGAGGATGAGAGCGAGCCGTAACTCCACCAGTGTCTGGAACCTGCAGGTGCGTCAGGGTTGAGGGTGGGCAGGAAGACAGCCAAGCCAGTCTGCACCCCTGGGAACAACAGCCCAGTCCCTCGGAGCCCACAGCATGGCTGCCCACGCAGCCCTCTCCCCCACCCCCACCCCAACCAGCCCTTCCCCGGCACTCACCTGGTGCTGGAGCTCCTGGATCACGGCCTCCTTCCGGGTCAGCTCCTCCTGGGCGGACTGCAGGAGCCCCGAGTGCTTTTTGGAGGCCTCGGTGAGCATGTTCAGCTGCTCAGTAGCATGAGCCAGGTCCTCACAGAGCATGTCCCTCTGTCAGGGGACAATTCCCACACAAGCAGAATTTCTTAATTGTGGTTCTCCAGCAAGGATTTGCAAATCACTACCATGTGCAATTTTTTAAAGGTTAAGAGGAAGTTTTAAGTGAGAACTTTTTCTTTTGCTGGTGTGGTAGATCATTCCAAGACAAACCAAGCAGTTAACATTGGTGAGCAGGCCTAGGGATGAACATCACAGCGAAGCCCACTGCCGCCCCAACGGAGGTCCACCTGCACCCGGAGGTCCACCTGCACTAGGAGGTCCACCTGCACTGGGAGGTCCACCTGCACTGGGAGGTCTACCTGCACCCGGAGGTCCACCTGCACCTGGAGGTCCACCTGCACTCGGAGGTCTACCTGCACTCGGAGGTCTACCTGCACTCGGAGGTCCACCTGCACTGGGAGGTCCACCTGCACTGGGAGGTCCACCTGCACTCGGAGGTCTACCTGCACCCGGAGGTCCACCTGCACCCGGAGGTCCACCTGCACTCGGAGGTCTACCTGCACTCGGAGGTCCACCTGCACTCGGAGGTCCACCTGCACTGGGAGGTCCACCTGCACTGGGAGGTCTACCTGCACTCGGAGGTCTACCTGCACTCTGCTCTCCCTTCCCCTCGGCCCCAGCGTCAGTTACAGGAACTAAGGTGGTGCCAGCGCAAATGCATGAAGATACATCAACCAGATAAACATAACAATGTAATCTTATGTATTAGTGCCTAACTGCTTTAGGGGAAACAGCTCTAATTATGGCCCATTCCTTTAAAAATCCTCTATTCATTCACCACTGACCTCCGTACACACGTGTACGGATTAACAAGTAACAAAGTACAAGAGTCACGGTGTGTTGAATTACCTCGATGTCTTCGGAGATTATTCTCAGTCTAAGTGTTTCTTTCAGGTCCAGAATCTCTCCTTCCTGTCTCTTAATTAACCCTTTGCTCTCTTCTTTGTCAACCAAAGCAGAGTTGTATTTGCACTGCAGAAAAGAAAGTTGTGATGTAAGAGCTGCCTGCTTTATTAGTTGTGCTTTAGATGAAAATAAACTTACAAATGACCCCGAATTCCAAGGTGATGACCATTTTGACACAAATTTATCCAATCACTACTTGCTGAATTAAGGGATGGAGGAACAAATGCATGGATGACCAGAAAAGTGGGTGAGTCCTACAGGTACCAGTGAAAACATCTGCCATCAGAAATGAAGGTGGCGGCACCAGGCTCCGTGTGGAGCAGAGGAGCGGGGGACACTCACAGCCACCCTGCCCTCGTCACAGGGGAAGGCGGAAGCCAGCCCATCAGCTGAGGTGCATTCACGCGTCTGCACGCTAAAGGCTCTCCGGCGCGGCCAGGGCAGACTCTGTCCAGCTGTAACCGGCATCTCCAAACCCACCTGACCCCAGTCTTTTTTCTTGTGAGGCATTCGTTAACCTCCTGAGGCATCTATGAAGTGTGTCTTGGGCTCAAATTCACGACCTCGTTGGGGACAGAACTTACAGTGATGTCCTTCAGTTCCTGCTTCAGGGTGTCTATGGTCTCTGTCTTCTCACAGACTGAAGCTCTCAGCTCCTGAACCTGGCTCCTGAGGTCGGCGACAGCTTCCTGGTGGGGACAGAAACAACAGCTTCACACCCAGTGACGTCAAGGAGGAGATCATTCTTAAATGGCAGATTGTTCATCTTTCCTAATGACACCAGAAGTCAGTTTTATTTGAGCAAAATGTCACATTACATTATTAATGTCCTCAATTTATATTTTAATGTATACCATTATATCATTATATTTAATCATCTGCTTTGGCTGTATGAATAAGAGCTAGGCATCAGGAATTTGTACCCAATATCACACTTCAATATACACATCATGTCTGTTATTCTGGCTGAAGTCAATGCCAGGGGTCTGAGACTCTGTGTTCTGGTGCTCAGAGTCAAGGGGAACAGGCTGCACTAACAGCATCCTGGTTAAAAGGGGCAGGACGCATTTCAGAAACATCGCCATCAAGAGAAATAGAACAGTTTGCACTTGAAGTTATGTGGAAAATTAATCTAGAAGACCTCATTCTCTAGAACCTCGGAAGATGCACAGGGCTCAGGTGCATGCCGAAAGGCTAGTTGTCAGTCGCTCTAAGAGCAGGAGCCCGGAAGGGGGAAGTGACGTTTATAAAGAAAACGCAGAGGGACACGGCTTCCCCCGCCACCCACCTTGTCAGCATCTCTAGATTTCTCCAGAGAATGGATGACTTTCTCAGTGGCACACAAACTCTCTTCTAGTCTCTGTACTTTTGCCATCTGTGGTAGAAAAAAAAATAGTTTTAGAGAAAGGATTAAATCACGAAGTTAACAATAACTTAAAAAAAAGTTGAAGTCTGTTTTCCATACTATACAGTGTACACTAGGAATAATACTTGAAAACAACATACTCACAACTGAACCAAAAACAAAAACAAAGTAAGCAAACAATGGAATAGAAATGGAATCACAGAAATGGATATCACATGGAGGGTTGTGAGTTGAAAGGGAGAAGGGGGAGAATGGCAGAAAAGGTACAGGGAAGAAGAAGTATAAATGGCAGGTAACAAAATAGATGGGGAGGTTAAGAATTGTATAGGAGATGGAGAAGAAAGAACTGGTATGCATGACCCCTGGACTAAGAGGGGGGAATGCTGGAGGGAGAGGGGTACAGGGCAGAGGAAGATAAAAGAGAGAAAAAAAGAGAGACAACTGTAATAGTATAATCGATAAAATATACTTGAAATAAGGCAAAATTGAGAGAAAAAAAGAAATACAAAGTTGAAAAATAATTCAAGCAACCAAACACCCCATCTTTCTATTACCAATTTTTTCTTTTTTCTTTTTTAAATTATTTTATTTACTTTTATTATTTTATTTTTTTATTTACTTTTAGACAGGGGGGAAGGGAGGAAGAAAGGGAAGCATCAGCATGAGAAAGAGATATCCATCGGCTGCCGCTTGCATGCCCCCAACCAAGGACCCGACCCCACAACCCAGGCATGCGCCCTGACTGGGAATCTAACCGGTGACCTTTCAGGTCTCAGGCTGGCACTCAGTCCACTGAGCCACAGCAGCCAGAGCCTTATTATCAACTTTCAACATATGAAAACTGAGACACTTGTTATAATGCACCTCTCTCGACAGCAGAAAACATTAGGAAGCTCAGATTTTAGAGTCAGAGCACACACAGGACATGTACCTGCTGCTCGCACTTGGCCATCTCCTTCTGTTTCTCCTGACGCACAGCCTCAAGGACGTCTAAGATTTCTCTGGAAGGGAAGAGGAATCTTTTACTCAGGACTCTGCTCAACGAAGAGGAACTGTTCATATGGAAGAGATTCAGCGCGATGCAACTACACTTTATCAGGCACAAGCTCGGTGTCGGCGCTGTTCCGGTACGAGTCGGAAATCCGAACCCACTGCTTCCAGTCATGGAACGATGGCCCACTTCTGCGTCACGGCCGTTCGTTCACCTTTGTCAAAGCACTCAGGCCTCCCAAACGTTCATCTAACATCCTGTGCGTGTTGGTTTACTGCCTTCCTCTCTGTGCTAGAATGTAAAACTCATGAGAACAGGAGTACTGTTCACTGTCTTATCTGTGAATGTTTGAGTGTTGGCCAGAATAATGCCTGGCTTGCCGGATATCACCAAGTGTTTGCATGAGAACTACAAGTGAACCATCTGTTTCCCAACCGGATATCTGCATCCGTTAGATGTATTCACCCCTGTATTCCAGGGTCTAGAAGAGACTCTGTCTCATAGTAAGAACTCAACAAGCATCTGCTGAATAAACAAGTACGGATTCTTCTCATAAGAGTAATATCATCCGGTTGGCTGAGGCCAGGAGACTGACAGAGATCACCAAGGAAAAGAACTTGGAGAGAAAGGGAAGAAAGACAATGGCATTCATGTTAAGGGACCAGGAGAAAAAAAGGGCAGCTAGAAAAACAGTAGTAGAGACAGAAATAAAAATCAGTCCCCACCTTCCAATAATAAACACTGTGACTTATTTACAGAAGGCCCTGAGTTCTGATCACCACCATTCATTTAAAAAGTACCATGGCTACCCTGGCTGGTGTGGCTCAGTGGACGGAGTGCCGGCCTGTGAACCAAAAAGGTCTCCAGTTCAATTCCCAGTCAGGGCACATGCCTGGGTTATGGGCCAGGTCCCCAGTTGGGGGCATGTGAAAGGCAACCAATCAACATCTCTTGCATGGATGTTTCTCTCCCTTTCTTTCTCCCTCCTTTTCTCCTTCCCTTCCCCTCAAATAAATAAATCTTTAAAAAAAAGCTACCATGGCTAGTTATCAAATGCTTTAAAAAATTAAGTTTCTCTACATAGTCATTTATAAAAAAAAAGGCTATTCATTTTTGGAATGCTTTAGAAAAAAATAACTGCAGGGTATGAACAGTTAAGAAAAACAAGGTAAAGAATGTGGCAGTAAATGATATTCTAGTTAACTAATGGAAAAGATAAATGGCACTCACTTAGAACTGTTTTCTTTATCTTCTTCAAATTGTAATAATAATTTGTTATTGCGTTCTTTTTCTGCCTCAAAAAGCTCCATCAAATTCTAAAAGACAACGTGACATCAGATTTTAAGTAACTTGTCTAGCAATGTGCAGGCAACAAACACATCAGGACTTCCTGGGCGCAGGCCCCACAGCCAGGTGGGCACAGGAAGTTAGGGAGAGGCCCAACAATGCCTGCCCTGCACCCCGGGGAGTGGCCACACACCCAGGACAAATTCAGGAATAACCAGTACCTTTCTTAACTTACATTCAGATCAGATTTCAGAGTCTCATTTTCTTTTTTGCAGTTTTGGAGGTTTTTGGAAAGTTGGTCAATTTCATACTTCATTACTTCTTGTAAGTTTTCATAGGAATCCTGCAGGCAGGCTTTGCTCTCAAGAAGCTTTTCATTTTCTAATCTTTATCAGGAAAACATTTTTACAATGGTAAATATAAACATTAAGTGTAGTTCTAGGCACTGTCTGCAGTTTGATTATCCCAGCTACAGACCATTCCCAACTGACAGAAGCCTTGACTGATGCAGGCCCCTCGAGCACTGGTGTAAGATGCCCACGACGCACGAACACGGGAGACGGACTGGACCAGGGCACAGTGTGACGGACAAGACAGGGCGGGCGTGTCTGCCTGCAGGCATTTCCTTCCTCATCCTCTCTCCCTGGTTTCAGACATGCTAAACTGATTAGTGAGCTAGAATGACGCCAGTTCAGGGGGTCCCAGAACCAACTCTCGTGTGATCTAGAGACTGGCCACTGATCTAGTTTTGTGGATAGCTTAACTCTACCCATTCACTACATGGTCTCCCAGCTCTACAAAGGGTTTCCAAGATGGCAAATGTGGCTTCAGGCTGAGCAAGAGCGTAAACTCCCTCGGGACAGAACTATCTTTTAATTCATATGGTTATTATTCACTGCTTTTGAGCTTTTCACCCTCCAGGTCAGCTCCCCAACATACTGTGACATGCTCAACATCCAGAGCTCAGCCAAGAACTAGTAACCATGAACCTGACTTGTGGGCCATCCAAAACGGATGCCCCAGTTCTCACACAGAAGCCTAGTAGACAGGGATCTAGCTTTTTACCAACTGGAAGCAGAACAGAAGCAGCAAATTACAAAGTGGTAAAAATCAGTTGTTACAGATAAGAGTGTAGACAACAGTGGGGGGGACACATGTATTTACAACATAAACTATATACATAAAGCAGGCAAAATAATTCAAGAAACACATCTGCGGGGAGAGTGCCCCAAATGAGTACTAGCAGCCCAGTAAGTGATGTAATCCATGTTCAATCTGAGACACTGAGAACAATTAGATTATGTCCAATTTAAAGAGGAAAAACTTGATGTTTTTAAGATAGAATTTAAGTACATAGCCAAATATAGTGGATTCATAACATTTTAGATCTAACATGTAAACATGAGGAAATTAAGATCCAGTAAGATTAGTAGAGTGAATTTACAAAAAAAATCACCCAGAATTAGTTTATGACAGAGCCAGGATTAGATTCAGTGATTCAGATATTAAAAATAAATGCCAGGTGTGAGAAAACACAACAGCCCTGCCCTGGCTGGTGTGGCTTGGTAGATTGAATGCCAGCCTGTGAACCAAAAGCTCACTGGTTCAAATCCCAGTCAGGGCATATGTGTGGATTGTGAGCCAGGTCCCAGTTGGGGGACATGCAAGAGGCAACTGATCAATGTGTCTCTCACACACCAATGTTTCTCTTCCTTTCTCCCTCCCTTCCCCTCTCTCTAAAAATAAATAAAATCTTAACAAACACACAAAACAGCAGCCCTGACTGGTGTGGCCCAATTGGTTGGGTGTCGTCCCCCAAAGTGAAAGGTTGCCAGTTTGATTCCCAGTCAGAGCACATGCTGGGTTGTGGGTTTGAGAGGCAACCAACTGATGTTTCCCTCTCAGATCGATGTTTCTCTCCCTTTCCTTCTCTCTGACAATAATCTTAAGAAAAAAGAAGAAAACCACAGTGCACCCGATGGTAACCGGCACCTGCCGGGCAGCCTTGCTGCTGGGGACAGGACACAGGGCAGGGGGGGTGGTGCTGACTCAGCGCATGCCTTCCAGAGGGCAGGCGAGACTCAGGACAGCCGAGGGCCACCTTGCAGCCATGTGGGTCCTGTGCCACCAAACAGTCTAATTTTTAAAAAGATGCTAAAATATGGATTTTTTAAAAAAATAAGAAAGCTCTCATAAAAAGAAAAAAAGCTATGCTAATTTTAAAAAAACACACCGGCAGGCCTGATGAAAGGATGTCCGTGGGTGGATTTGGCCTACAGATCTCGTTTTCTTCCTCTGTTTTATTTATTTTTTATTAGAGAGGAAGGAAGGGAGAAAGCGAGGGAAACATTGATATGTGAGAACTGTATCAATCATTGATATGTGAGAACGCTCCCAACCGGGGACCAGGCCCACAACCCTGGCATGTGCCCTGACTGCGATTTGAATCGGCGACCTTTGGGATGGCAGGCCAGCACTCAGTCACCGAGACACACAGCCAGGGCCCTTCCTCCGTTTTAGCTCCTTGTTGTACAATCAGAAAACATTCACTAGCTATAGGTTTTAACTTTTGCAACCCCCATAAAAGTTAAATCCCAGCTGCAGAGTAGCAGGGTTTCTGGGCTGAGTGGTCACTCTATCACACTTGCAGCGCCACCCTCACTATGTCCAGTACCGAAGTTTTCCCGCACACCCAGGAGACAGCATCAAAACCGCACAACAGTTTTAAGCCATGTTTTACAAAAGGCTGAAAATAGCAAGGAAAAAAATAGTAAAAACAAACCATTTCTATCTTAGATTACTCTGTTTCTCTACTGCCAGCACCAGACGAACCAGCGAGCCTCTGGAGTCACCACGGACCACGGTGACCACTCGGGACTGCTATCCCTTCCCCTCATGAGAGCAGGCCCCTCCCTCCGGGACAGGCACATCGCCTCGCTGTGCCAACTCCACCTCGCACCCTTGCTGAGTGAGTGACTGCTCAAAAGGTAAGCAGACGACTCAAGCAAGACCAACTCCATTTCTTCCCAAGGCTGGTATGTGGCTGTTGGGAGGCAGGATTTCTTCACAAGCTTTATGCTAGGAGGCGAATAGGGAGCAGTGAGGCCATCTGTTCCCTGCCACACAGAGGAAGGCCCTCCACAGGACAGAATGAGGGCGACCCAGAGGGAAGCAGAGCGGGGACTGAAAGGGAGCAAGAGACAGAGAGCAGGAGAGACAGAGAGAGGGGTGCACACTGACAACACCGTTTGAGACACAGCCTAGTTTGCCCCTGGAGTCACAATCAGCCCGAGCCTTCCCAACGCTGTGAGCCGATAAACTGACTCTCGGTTTCACGAGCTTGCACTGGGTGTGCAGCACCTGCGCTCGCAGGAGTCCTGGGTTACCGGCCGCTCAGAACAAAGCAGCCCTACCTGACGTTATCCAGCTGGAGCTGCACGTGCAGGTGCCTTTCAGAAAGGTCGCTGAGCTCTTTCTCCTGACTCTCCTTGAACGAGCTGTACTCCAGTTTCACCGAAGACAGCTCCTTGTCGGCAGAATGAAGAACGACTCGCAGGTCATGCACCTCACTTTTCAAAACTAAAAGACAAACAAAATATATCCTCAGCAGGCTTCTCTACACACAGTTTTGACAAAGTAGGCAAATAAAAACAACAGGTGTCTAAACACAAGTAGCAAAATACGGTGGGCGCTGCACAGCTGTGCGGTGGCCACACAGGAGCACCGAGAGTTCTGTTTCCTCCCTCCCCCGTCTCATGGTTCCTGGTATGTTGCTGCCGAAAAAGGAAGAATCAACATCATCTGTCCCTGACTTGTAGATTATGATTTTCTACATTAGAATGTGCATTGAAACTCTTTATAAGAAAAAAAAAATCAAGGTACATAACAGATTTTAAGTGACTTAATTTTAATTATTGAAAACCCCTTGGAAATGTACCAGAATTTTCAAGAGTGGCCTTCCTTATAAGGGAAGTCCAATTGAAAGTAAAATCAGGTCACTTCTTAGAACAAAAAAACCAAATGGCTGTCTTGTTTGTTTCAGCATTATTACAAACTACTGCTAATATTGTGATGAAAGGAGAAATAAACCAAAAACAGCAACCTGAGAATCAATGACACTCCTATATCTATGAATATACACCAACATATAATTTAATTGTCACTTTTAACACATTGTTCAAAACTATAACTGAAATATGAAAATGAATGGTGAATAAAAAAAGACATTTCTCATCTGACGAATTAAAGACAATTAATTTTCAAAGCAGCATTAAAACATTAAGCAAACAGTTGTATCATTTGTTTGTGAGCTGTCCTGTAGCAAATTACCCTTTACAGCATATTAGTTTTACTCCCTACCACCAGGCAAACTCAAGTCTGGCTGTCTAATTAAAACGAACAAAACACTACCAACCAAAAACACAGGCACAAGACTCATTCATATGAGTGCAAAGACACTGAGTTCCAGCCTTCAGATTAAAGCCCCAAGGTGTTCAAACTCACAGTCATTCTTAGTCTGAGTGTCTCGAAGCTGCTTTTCAAGGCCGCTCAACTGTGAGAGATGCTCTTGCTGCTGTTTGGTCCAATCAGCTCTCTCCGATGAGAACAGCTGTGGAAGGAGATCACCTTACTGGAGTGTGTCTCAAAGACTGAGACACACTCCAAATCACTACTGTGTCTTTCTTTTTAAAATCTAGTTTTCAAGTTTCTGACCAGAAGAAATTTGGCCGTTCCCATCAACTACAGTAAGGACACCCAGCAAAGAAAGGATCCCTGCAGGTACCTGCACCAACAGTCCTGCTTTCTCCCAGACAAATAGCAAGGGACCCTGGTGCACTATGGACTGAGGGGGCCAGAGGTCAGCCTGGGGGATGTGTGTCTCATGACTGCGGCAGCATGCGAAGTAGTGAAGCGGAGAGTACGACCTACAGCTCAAATCAGCCTTGACTGGGCTGCGAACTCATTTCCCCCTGAGATGCTCACTTTACTCTGAGGATTGAACTCACAGTCCTGAGGCCGTGCCCTCTGTCTTACCTCCTGCACTTGCGAAGAATGATGTTCTAGCTTGTCAATGCGCTGCTGAAGCTTCAGGTTTTTATGCTCTTCTTCATCCAACTTGACCTGAAGGGCACTCATTTGTTCCTGCAATACAAAATCTTCAGTTGTCAAAAAGTCTTTTAATGGAAACCTCAAACATCCTACCATTTCATCTGCATTAAAAAAGCAAAACTGAGAATCTCATATGGATGACGGTATCAAAGGCCAGTTTGGAGCCAGAAAAGAATTTCAAAAGACTGCACTAATGACTTCTCACATATCAGAATTACACTTGTGGCCCATCAAAGTGGGTAACTTGAAACACATAGGAAAGAAATGATTAAAATTAAAACCATGGGTTAAACCACAGAGCTATCTTGAGACTTCTGAGAAGTTTTCTTGGGGCTACACAGAGTGACTTCACCAGAAAGGACTCCTTGTCATAAAAAGGGCAACATTTTGGAATTTGGAGGGGTCTGGCTCATTCTAAGCTTTACTATACAGTTAGAAAAACCTTAAAAAAAAATCAAATTACCAGAATTCTGGGATAATCAAATTTCGTGTTATTTCAAATATAGCAAAAGCTGTCTAAAATTTCATATGTAGTAAGAATCTTTCAAATATTTCAATTTTCTTTAGCAGATACAGTACTGTGCCAGATAGTCAAACTACTTCTGGAACATGAAACTCATGGCAAACTGGCTTCCTTACACATAAGAGAACCAAAACCCCAGGACTTTGGAAAATGACTTGCTAAATATTGCAAAGTGAATCGAAAGAACAAGGGTAGGTTGGTTAGGCCAGGAACCTCACAAATCCATACTCAGGACGATACTAAATAGGTCTGAAAACTGCAAGTTACAGAGTTAAAATGATAAATAAAATTTATTTAAATACCTAATTATTTAATTTTTTCTGAAACTAAACATTACCTGCACCATTCTAAGCTCTTCAGAAATGGCCTCAAAAGCTTGTTCATTCATCTCAGGTGGAAGTGGCTCATTCATGATGTCATTACCCAATCTGCTAGAATTCTGAGTGTGCACAGACCCCAAGCTCCCCATTTCGGGACTTAATTTTGGTGCTGATCGGGACCAAAGCTGGTAAGTCTTGGTTGGGGTAGTTATAATCTGCAGTAAAAAAATGATTATGGAAAACAACATTAGCATACATCAAAAATATAACTGTGTGAACAAAAGTAGTAAAATTAAAATTCTATTAATAAACAGGAAGAAAGCATCCCTGAGAGGCAGCACAGAAATGCCCAAGTGGAAACAAATCAATCAATTTTTTAAAAATTTTTATGTATTTCTTTTTAGAGAGAGGGGAAAAGCGGGAGAAAGAGAGGGAGAGAAACACCAATGTGTCTTTGCTTCTTGCGTGCCCCCCACTGGGGACCTGGCCTGCAACCCAGGCATGTGCCCTGACTGGGAGTCGAACTAGGGTGACCCTTTGGTTTGCAGGCTGGTACTCAGTCCACTGAGCCACACTAGCCAGGGCCAAATCTATCAATTTAATGCAGACTTTTAAGCATTTCTAATAAGATTTAGAAAAATGAAACTTGATAGGCCAATTTCAAACCTTATACAAAGAGTAAATATGTGAGAAGATAAAAAAAAAATTGGGAAGAGTTCCCTGGCCAATATAAAAATACATTTTAAGGGCAAGAAAGGTCATTTAAAAAGTGCATTATTAGCATATGAATAGTCAAATAGAACACCGCAAGAAAATGCAGTCCAGAAATAGAACAATTTATTGGTTAAAATGAAAAATGTCTTTTATTTTTACTTTAAAACCAAATGAACTTTTTATCCAACCCAATTAGTAGGAAGAAAACATGACTGTTGAAAAAGTTAAATCTCTATGACTTACCACTCAAAAATAAAATAGCAGATGCATAAAAGTAGTAAAAGAAAATAGAATATACTGATGATGTTGAGATTGTCTGGGCCTTTAAAAATGAATGAAAGAAGCCCTGACTGTTTTAGCTCAGTGGGTTAGGCCTCGTCCTGCAAACCAAAAGGTCACCGGTTTGATGCCATGCCTGGGTCATGGGCCAGGCCCTCAGATGGGGGTGTGCGTGAGTGGAGGCGCAGGAGAAGCAACCCAATGTTTCTCTCCCACACTGATGTCTCTCTGCCTCTCTTTCTCGCTCCCTTCCCCTCACTCTAAAAATAAATCTTTTAAAGTTTTTTGAAATAATAATAATAATAATAATAATAATGAATAAGAGAAGTCACAAAGGTAAAGAAACAATAAACCTGGCTATAGGAAAATTTTAAAATTTCTGTAGACAAAAGGATCACATACGAGGATGAAAGACAAGGAAGGTGATGGCAAAGTATTTTAGCAGTAGGTACGATAAACAAAAGATTAACACATAAAAACTCCTACAAATCAAGCAGTAGAAAACTAGGCTCTTTTTCCTCAGAAAAGAACAGACAAGTGGACAATGAACACAGAAAGATGTGCGACCTCCCTAAAAATGAGGGGAACAAAAATTTAAAACCTGGAATGAAAATTAAGGTGCCAGATACTTTATCATCTCATTTAATGCTCTAAATAAACCTAAAAGGAAGTTAAATTACCCTCATCTCCAGTTCGGACAATAAAAATGAGGCTCAGAAGTCAGGAAACCCTGCACAAGGGCGGTGGCAGAGGAGACTCTGCAGCCAGTCTGACTCCAGGGCGCGCCTCCCTGCCCCACCCTGCCGCTGGGTCCACATCGGAGCACCGGGACCAGGGTCGCCCTGGCTTGACTGCCTGCACGGGACCCTGCCAGCGCCTGGAGGCAATCTGTGCAGACCTGGAGGTAACAAGATGTGACGAAGGCCGGGATCAAAGACCGGAGTGCTGCTTCAGATGACCCACCTTCAGTGTTTCAGCATGAATTTTATTCAGCTGAGAAACTTCCTGCCGCTTGCAGACTTTTGTTGCTTCCAAAAGGTTTTCAAGATTAAGGTTCGCTTTTTGCAAAGACTGAAGTTCAGATTCTAATTCTAGCTGCCTTTTCCTAAAAGACATTATAAAATCGAGTGTTTTAGGTAATAAGTAATATCACACATCTGAAGAGCACTTCATACTCTCACCTAGCTCTACCGTTACCTCACTTCCCAGTTGGGCAAAACACAGCGCAGAGACTGATGACCGTTCAAGGTGCGCAACGAGTACACGGCGGAGCTCCGGCCACGCAGCCCATGATGATTGCATGTGTAACGTGTTATTTAAAAACACTTCTTTGTATTTTAGAACAGGGTTCATCTTTGTTTTAATACAAGTGTGGTTTTCCTTTGTTCAAAGAGCACTAAGAATACTAAACTCTAAAATGTCTAAAACACCAGATTTAATTCATTAACATTAGTGATTTCAATATGGTGACCAAATACTTTACTATGTTCAATCATCTCAACATTAAAATATTCCTATTATATACTTCATTAAACATATTATTAGAGAGCTAGAAATTCATGTCAATTATACCTCAATTTAAAAACAATGAGTAAAAACAAAACTACAGGCAAGCCCTTTTCCCTTATGTCAAAACAAGCCAATACAATGTCAAACCCTAAAATAAATCAACACAAAAAGGGATGGAAATAAGTAAGTATGAATTTATACTTTACCTAGTTAGTTCTTTGTATTCTTCATACTCTTGCTTTGAATTATTCAGCTCTGTCTGAATTTGTAGAAGCTGCGCTTTTAGCTTCTCAGCGTTTGCTAATGAACGTGGCTCTTTTGAAGTTTTTGGAGAAAATGCTGGCTGACCTGATGATAAGTCAACAACTTGGTCTTTGAAAGACAAAAATAACAGAATACATTTCCTAAGTTCCCTGCCAGGTATCCGTTTTGAAGCACAAGGAAGGAAAAATGAGAAATGAATTGGAAGGTGGACCCTAAAACACAAGAACCTCATCAGGAGACACAGATACCACACAGTGAGACAAAGAGCATTAGAAGTTGTTTGTGAAAAGCTGAGAAGCCACAGGAAGGGACAGAGGCCTGTTTAAGACAACAGACACCTTAGGAGCAGAGTCTGAAGTGCAACACGTACAATGCTGGAGGGAGAAACCTCACCAGGTGAGCCTGGCAGGAATTAGTACTAGCGGCTGATGTTACCCGCTGATGAATTTTAGGAAAGGAAACAAACAGCAAAAGCAGCGAGTTAAAGGAAACTGGCATCTCCTACTGGGTAGAAAAAATTAATTTTCAGGGTGGGGGGGGAGTCACTTGGAAGACCAAACATGGTCAACAGCACCCCCCCCCCCGAGTTTCAGTGTGGGGAAACAGCATGGAACGGTTGTCTATGGAATGGTGTCTGTTCCATTATTATTTTTCCAGGGTAGTAAGTCAAGGTACAATTGAGGTAAAAATGGCCAACAAAATACAGAGCATTGTAGGGAAAAGTAGTTGAAATAATATAGAAAACCTGATTTTAAAATTACATCTAAAATCTTAATCTCTCCATAACCCAAGTACTGAGAATTTTATTCTTTTATTAAGTCATAAACAGAATGTAAAAAAGCTTGGAAAAGAAAATTTCAGCCCTGGCTGGTTTGGTTCAGTGGATTGAGTGCTGGACTGAGAACCAGAGGGGTGCAGTTGGATTCCCAGCCAGGGCACATGACTAGGTTGGGGGCCAGGTCCCCAGAACGGAGCATGCGAAAGGCAACCACACATTGATGTTTCTCTCCCTCTCTTTCCCCCTCCCTTCCCCTCTGAAAAAAATTTTAAAAAATTAAAAAAAGAAAATTTCAAAAAGCAAGTGGACAAACAGGTTTCTTTATGAGTACAGATTAAGAAGATTAAAACTCTCTAAATTTCAACCTAAACAGAAACAAACGCTGAGACGGAATGTGATAAAAGGCCATGAAAATATTCACTGTAAAAATGAGCAACCACACACTTCCTTGCTAAAACCCAGATCATGGATTACAGGGCAAGCCTGTAAGTCAGATTCAGTGCTAATAAGCTATTCTCACAAAAGGCACACTGGCCAGGACACTACTCTGTTTTGTTTTTTTAAGACTTTATTTCTTTATTTTTAGAGAGAGGGGAAGGGAGGGAAAAAGAGAGGGAGAGAAACATTGATATGTGAGAAATACATCAATTAGATGCTTCTCGAATGCCCTCAGATGGGGTCCTGGCCCCCAACCCAGGCACGTGCCCCGACCAGAATTGAACCAGCGACCTTTTGGTTCACAGGCCAGCACCCAATCCACTGAGCCACACCAGCCAGGATGGGCACAACTCTGATTTATGAGAAAAGTACAGAAAATAACTTTTGGTAACATACAACAATATTTACGTATAAAGAAAATGAACACGAAGATCCTCCATGCAAGGCAACTTAAGTGCCCTTTATAGCCCCTGCCCCCCCGAGGCATGCACACAACAACCCCTTCTCACTTTTGTCGACGTTCTCTGTGCCAGACACCTCGAAGAAAGCTTTCTCCAGCATTGCAATGGTCTGAGCGTCCACCTCTTGGGCTCTTTTCACGGGCTCTAACAATCTCAGTCTTCTATTCTCCTCCCTGAGGGAGTGATTTTCCATGGCATATTTGGCAACTCTGGGGTGGTGCTCCACCTGCACGACACAGAAGAATTGCAGACTTAAAAGGCGTCCTTATGGATG
Organism: Anoura caudifer; assembly: GCA_004027475.1. Lineage (NCBI taxonomy): Eukaryota > Metazoa > Chordata > Mammalia > Chiroptera > Phyllostomidae > Anoura > Anoura caudifer. The sequence goes on from PVKU01004754.1 coordinate 54,950, forward strand.
TCACAGGCACTGGGCGTGGTGGCCGCTGCAACCACCGAGGAAAGCAGCGTGGCACGCGTGGTCAGACTGCATGGGTGCACGTCCCACAACTCCGTGTCCTCCGTCGGGGTCTGCACCCTTGCCATCTCCACCCAGACACCTGGGAGGTAAGCATAAGGACAATCACTGCACCTGACTCTTCGTGCAAAGGAGACTGCTTACACTAACTGCACAAATACTGGAATAAGGAAACTACGACCAGGATCGATGCCCTCAAGATACACTATGTGAAAAGGACAACGTGCAGAAAAGAATGTGTGGTGAGCTGCCTTTTACACAAAAGGACAAAAAGTGAAAATACACATATTGGCTTGAATATGCACAAAATCTCTCAGAAGACACACAAAGCTGATAACTGATTATCTTTATTTTTAATGACATGCCTGTATTAACTATCCATCCTTCCCAGGCAAAAGGAAAAACAACAAAGAAAGAAACCTTAAAGAGACTCGATCCAGGCAACCACAGCCGTGCACAGCGGTGAGCTAGACCTGACCTGCTGGGTGGAGCGCTTTTCCCTTCAGGTTTTGTAATTTGGGGGAAAAAGGTCAGTGGGGGGTGGATTCTGCAATCATACTGCCAGTTTAATTCATTTAAACACCTTCTGTTGAATAGTTGCAAGAATGTGGCAACACATTTATTTGCTGTTGACGTCCTTTCTAACTCAGAAACACCACACATGCCTCGCACTCACTTGTTCTCGCAGAGTCTGGATCTCGTCCCGCAGCTCCGACAGCAACCGGTCCTGCTCCTCGGGCAAAAAACTGCCCCGCGACTCCCGGTGGAGCTTCTCCAGGCGTGTTATCTGGTCCTCTCGGAATTTCACAATCATCTTATTAGACTGAATAAATTTCTCTTTTTTGAGGGTGAGGTCTTCTAACTGGGTAACTTTTTCTACCAGAGACTTTAAAAAAATGCATAATTTAGTTAAACATGAAAATATAATTCACCTTCCCTAAGCAACAAACACTAAACTTCCCACTTGATCTCAAAGGCAAAACTAGATTTCGCACAGCTTTCCTTGTTTGGCGTCCTGGTGCCTTTACGCCTCTCAGAAAGGCGTCACTCCCCCACTCGGTGAAGCCGAACGTTCTTGCGCCCCCTGTACACTAACTCAGTTTCCTACCTTCTTCTCCTGCTCACACTTCTTAAACAGCATCATTGCCTCTTGGAAATATTTCACGTAATCAGTCTCATCTTTGCCTGTAATAGACCCAGGAAAAAAGGGAAAGGGGAAGAAACATTTATCTCAAATCTGAAAACCAAGAGGTGAGCTAAAACGACCTCTGACTGACTGCTCCCATCTACAAGAATCAAATTATTAGCTGCAGGTCATGGATTTTTGAACTAACCAAGTCCACACATTAGCTGCTCCTTAAAGAAAAGCCTCTCTCGTTCTACTTAGTAAACATACATAGGCTACATATAATACCACCGAATCTTAGAAATGGATCAAAATGAGATTTATTAGTACGTCTTCTTAGCACTTTTACTATTCAAAATTACTTCTACCCCTGCTTCCCAGGCATCTCACAGAACCCAGCACTATAGAATCGGTACCTGGTTCCAGGCTGAGCGCCATGTTCCTCCGCAGGTGAAATAAAGAGAAACGGACACTTGTCGGAAAACACGAGTGGCCTTACAGCGGTGCACCCGGCGCGGGGGTCCTCGCGCTAGTGCCCGCACACGGCCTCCCTCCAGGGACAGAGCACCGTGCGCATCTCACCTCTGGCCAGAAAGGGTTCTGCCACTATCTGCCCTGAAGTTAGCTGGGCCAGCTGTTCTTTGAGCCTCTTCACTTCAGCTTGGAGCTGGCTCACGTTGCCTTGGGTGTCTTCGTTTACCACTGCCTGTTCAAGAATTTTTTAAGAAGCATGAAAAGAATGTTTTCTTAAAAACTAAAAGAAAAACAAGAAAAACAAGAAAAAGAATGCTCTGGGAGACGTACAGTCTTGTGTTTACGTCTGTATGACTCGGAGGGAGTCTCTGGTGAACAGTCAAAAGGCCACCAGGACAGTGTGCTGCAAGGGAAGGAGTCACCTCTCACTGTGTTCACACCCCTGGCCAGAGACTCTTCCCCTCCTCACCACACCTCCTGCCGTCTGCTCCTGCTTAGGTCCCCGCTCTGCTGAGTAGCCCTGGGCGCCGCTGGGCTGGGTCACCCCTGGGATCTGAGTATGTGTATCACACACTGCTTCCTTCCTGAGCCCTAGGACAGACAGCCCTGCCCCCACAGAGAAAAGCACACCCAGCCATGGGCGTGACGTAAAGGTTGATGGACTGCAGGGCTGGCCTGAGTGCCATCAGCTTGGCAGAACCCTCCCTCCCCAAAATGCTCCAACCCTGTACGTCCTAACAGCACCTCCTGGAGGGAAAGGTTGGTGTTACAGCTCCATTTCTGTTTTACCACCACACTTCATGTTTGTTTTAAAGAAATGTCTCTTTAAAAAATTTTCTTCAAGAAATGTCTGATCCGAGACAACATCTAAGAAGTTGAAAAAGACTCACAAAACCTACAGGGTGATAACAAGAGCCAACCACTGAGTACCAACCAGATAAAAGGAACCCAGCTATGAAATACCCAATACTCCAGTGAGGAAAAAGCCCCAAGGTCTGGTGTTCCAGTTTTGGGGTTGGTTTTTTTGTTTTGTTTTGTTTTTTTAAGATTTTATTTCTAGAGAGGGGAAGAGAGGGAGAAAGAGAGGGAAAGAAACATCAATTTGTTGCTGCTCCTACGCACCCCGACCAGGGATAAACCTGCAACCCAGGCATGTGCTCTGACTAGGAATCGAACTGGTGACCTTTTGCTTTGCAGGATGACACCCAACGGAGTCACACCAGTCAGGGCTCATGTTCCCTCTTAAGCCAGGTCTGCACATTAGGAAAGATATACAAGTTCACCCTTAAATAAGTCCCAGATATCCTAGCCACTTTCGCTGCAACAGGGGACGTACCATTGATAGTGACTAGTGTGCGGCTCCTGGTTTTGCTGTTCCATGTGTTAAGAAGCCATCCCTGATTGCTTCTGATTCTTAAGGCCAGGCTAATTGCAAGGCACTCCTGTAAACTCTGACATCACTGTCACATCAGTGACCTCATAATTCTACTCACTCCTGCAGGTCTCTACTGTCTAAAAATTTGTGATCAGTCCCAAGAAACAGGGTCAGGAAGCTCCAATGATTTTTCCTCCTGATAGTACAAATGCCCCACAAGAGGGTCATAGTCCAGTACAATGAGTGAAACTAAGCCTACCCTCTTCTGACTTACCCAGCGAAAAGGAACATAGACCCCTTCACTCTTACATGATAAGATAATCAGGAATCTAGTGTACAGGTAAGAACAATCAATTTCTTCTTTGAAAGGTAGAAGAGCCCTAGCTGGTGTGGTTCAGTGGACTGAAGGCTGGCCTATGAACTGAAAGGTCAATGGTTCAATTCCCGGTCATGGCACATACTTGGGTTGCTAGCCGGGTCCCCAGCTAGGGGGGCCTTTGAGAGGTAACCGATCGATGTTCCTCTAAAGCATCAATGTTTCTCTCCTTCTCTTTCTTTTTCCCTTCCCCTCTGTCTAAAAAAAAAAGGATAAATAAAATCTTTTTAAAAAGATAGAGGAAATTAATCTGCCAATTGAGGGCATTATGATTCTTTCATCTGGAACCAAAGGGGCCTTCAACCTCTCCAAAACAAGTGGGGGACTCCTTGGCGGCCTTGTGCTGGTCTGCACCGCGGGTTGGCAAAGTGCTGATGGCACATGGGCTGCACATACCCCGCTGCCCGTGTTGGAGAGCTGTATTGGAACCTGGCCACGCCCCTGTGTTGACATTGTCTGTGGCTGCTTTCTCTCCACACAGGCAGAGTTGAGTAGTTAGGACAGAGAACATACAGTCCAAGAAGACTAAATGTTTACCGTCTGGCCCCTTACAGGGTAAGTTTGTGACTGCTGGTGTACACGTACATCAAGGAGGCTTCTTGTATATAAAGGAAAATGAACCACCCTTGTAGTTATAGGCAACATGAAAGACCAACTTCTTCAACGTCCTCAAAATACTTTTCAGGGTGAATCCCTACCACCATCCACCCACTCATCTACCGCACCCCCTCCCCAGCTCTGTAGCATGGTTTAGGTACATAAATTCAGTCTCCAACCCAATTGCAAAGGAAAAATTTTTCCATCCCTTACCAAAAAACTAGGCAAACAAATTAAGTGTTAACCGTAACACTTAATCTAGGTCTCAGATTACATGAGTGATAGAGAAGGTTAGGAAAGAGGAACTTGAAATCTTGATTAGAGTTAAGATTTCACAATGAAATAAATAAAAGCTACTGTTAATATTAGGGCAGCCACAAAAGTAATTTACTACGAGCTTAAGTATTTTTCTAATTTACTTCGTTGTACTCAGTATTTTACCTTATTTTTAATCAGCTTGGCCCTTTGAGCAAAATTCAGCGTTGACAAGGTTTCCCCAAAACACCTGGATCCAGGATGAACATTTGCAATTATGGCTGTTTTGGCATTACCTCCAAGGGAGTCCTGTTTAATGATATAAATGGACACATTTTCAGGGGAGAAACCCCAAGATCTTTTTTTAAGCAAAGAAAATGTCCACTCTTAGCAAAAAGGCTGAGAAATTATCCAACTATCAGCCATAGTGCACAACCAAAAGCAGGGCCCAGGAACCCAACCGTGAACTTTACCCGGAGCAAGAAGGTGAGCTTGGAGTCCCGGTAGCAAACATGTCTCTGTTTTCCGTTACCGACATCAACGAGCGCGGTGATCACTTGGCCCAGGCAGCTCAGCGACCGGTTTATGTTACCTGCTTCCTGAGGCATCCAGGAAAGACAAAAATTTAGGTGCACTAGTTTCTTTTTAGTGTTTTGGATTAAAATATACCTAGCAAGGTGACAATTCTGGATGGAAAGGCAAGTCAAGGACATGATATTTAAGGATAACTTAACTTTTCAGCAAAAAGATGTCCTTAACTATCCCCTAACCTTTTCCTATTTGACACATATGGCAATTTTAGCATTCAAACACAAACACAAAAATCACATGAAGGGAAAAAAAATCAGCGTTACATCATCACTGTAAGAGTTTTAAACTGACCTATCGGCAGGGATGAGAACTAGAAAAGAACAGAAAAAAGTTGTAGCGGTGCATTAATAGGCACATTTTTGGTGCTTTTATGTTAAAATGCATGCTATATTATCAAGCTGTGGCAACTCATGATGTGTGCCCATGTCCTACAAAGTCACTGATGGAGTTACTACAAGCAAACTGTCTAATTCTCTAAAGTGTGAGGACCCCTTTAACATAGTGGTTTGGGGAGAAAGGTGTTTGGGTTAAAAATGTGATGCTGGATTTTTACTGTAGGCAGCGTCTTTCGATAGCCTAGTCTACTGTGGAGGGAGCAGAGGAAAAGGGAGAGAGAACACGGAAATGACGAAGCACTGAGTCCGAGCTGCTGCTCCGCAAACCAGAAAGGCTGAGAGCACTGTCCGGGGCCCAGGACACCCTGTGCTCGAGTCTCAGTGCTGCTTTTAGCTGTGTGCTTCAGGAAAACTTAGTTCAGTTTCTTTCTTTTTTTATTTTTTTAAAAGATTTTATTTATTTACTTAGAGAGAGGGGAAGGGAGGGAGAAAGAGAGGGAGAGAAACATCAGTGTGTGGTTGCCTCTCACATGGTCCGCAATGGGGACCTGGCCTCCAACCCAGGCATGTGACCTGACTGGGAAATGAACTCGCAACCCTTTGGTTTGCAGCCTGAACTCAATCCACTGAGCTACACCAGCCAGGGCACTTCAGTTTCTTTATATAGAAACGATTATAGTACCTACTTCCTGGAGTTGTTGGGAATGTTAGGTGAGTGAATAAATAAAAAGCATTTAGAAGAGGCCTGGCATATGTCCCACTATAAACATACACTTTTTTTCTGCTTCATATCTCAATACAAAAAGCCAGAGATTGCCCAAAACTGCTTCAGAGCTCAGGAGGCTCAAATCCTTGCTTTTAATGCAAAAAGTAGACTCTCTTCCACCATTTCCTACTGTTTGCCCCCAGCCCTAACATATGAGCATCCTATAGAATTCACAGATCTTTTATGGACAATACATATATACATATCCACAATGCTTAGGGCAGAGAACCTCTGACCCCACTGTTAACACCCTGGCCTACGCCTGGGTGCTGAGCCCTCATCACTGAAGAATGACACAGCACAGTTGCTCTTTCTCTCCAGGCTCCTGCTCATGAACCTGGCAGTGGTGGGCCAGATGGCTAAATTAGTACAGAACAGGCTTTCTGCGTGAAATCACTCAAAACTTTTGTCTCTCAGTGTTTGGGGAGTTGAGAGCAAACCTGGCTAGGCACTCGTCCTCAACGACCTCGGCCGACTTGCACCTCCAGCGCAGCCACCCACTGACCTACGCTGAAATGCCAAACTCACATTGCATCCATAGTAAAAACCTTAAGATGTCGCCGTGTGGGGCATGTTTCCCCGCTCCTTCCTCCCTGCCCCTTTGAGAACACAGCTCAGAGTACTCTTTTCCCAGGCTTCCCCCAAGCAGTCCCTGCCGCATCCCTTTCCCTCTGACCCCTGCTGCTACTTGTACTATATCATCCCTTCTGGCATGAATTCAAATAGTCTTGCTACTGACAGACTTGTCCTATGTATGACCCTACCTAACAAAAGCTTCTATATCTTTTAAAATTTCTTATTCCTTTGTAGCCCTCACAACACTTAGCTTGGTATTGACTTCTAACAAGAATTCACACAGAAGTTTAGCTGAAGACCATGATTCCATTCTTACCTTCAACCTCATCCCTTCTGCATGGGTGTCTTTCTGTCTTTCAGATCCTGCTAAATCCACCAGGTTGAGCAGGGAGGTTCGGATGTTCACAGTCTCGCTGCTTTTCTCCATCGATTCTATTGTAACTGTGAAGACTGCATGAGACCTCGAGGATTCTCTGTTCATTGACGTTGATGCCACACGCCTATTTCTCCATCCTCCAGACAACACCTAGGCAGAAGGAAAACATATCAGCACAACCTCTAAGTGGTCACAACAGCTAAAAACATCAGTGTGAAAACGGTAAGAAGTAGTGAGAAAAAATGCTGATCTACTGAGGAATGTATATTCCTATACACAAGGCAGTTTCCTTCCCCTTTCCTTTTTGTCCCGTCCGTGTTATGAAAGATAACAAACGGAATTGGAAGGCAGGCATAGGATCTAGAACTGGCTTTGACATTTGCTATCTGTGTTAACTTAATGCAAATCACAAAGTCTCTCTGAACCCTTTCTTTCCCTAGACAATGAGAAAGCTAGACAAGACAAATCTCGGAATGACCTCCACGCCCCCAGCTTTGTCAGCTTTCAGTCCACCAACTATTTGTTCTCCTTCCCTATTCCCTGTGGCAAGCAGGACACATGAAGGTTCAGACTGCAGGCTCTGGAATCAGATGAACATGAGGTCAACCTCTGGTTCTACCATTCACTAGTTGTGTGGTGCGCAGCCAGCTGAACCTTTTCAAAGCTCAGGACATCTCAGTCTGTAATACGCATACTAACCACTTGGGGATCCTGTTAAAATTCATATTCTGATTGGGTAGGTGTGAGGCCTTAGATTCTGCATTTGTAGCAAGCTCCCAGGTGGCACTCCCAGTCTGAGGACTCTTTGGAGCAGCAAGGACACAGTATGCGCAGCTGGTTTGGAGAACACAGATCCCTGTAGCTCCTCAAAGCAGCAGCTTCCAGGAGGACCCACTAAAGAAATATGGACACTATGAAATGTCCCCATGTCATCCAGGGTGGTTTTTAAGAGTGCCTGACTGGAACGAACAGCACCAAAATTGTGCAAAATCAAGAGGCGCGAAGTCCTGCTCTAACGAAGGGGAGATCTATAAAACACTGCCACGCTCTCTTTTCTTTTCTTCTCATGCACTTCCTGTGTTGTCTCTTTACAGAATATTTTTAGCAGCTCAGTTCTCCGTTTTGCTGAGATCAAGGTGCATCTCACAGCCTGCATCCGTGTCTAAGGGTCGAGACTCTCCAGTCTGGGTACCTGGTAGGCCCCAGCTGCCGAGGTCACCACCTGCTCCACCGCTCCAACGACAAAGACCCCCTTCTTGATGTGCTCCCTTAAGTACAGTCCAGCGGATGCAGAGTCCAGTAGGTCGTAGATCTGCTCGTTGTAGATCTCAATAAAGGAGCACTTACAAAGGAAGCTCTTCCCGGCTCCAGCCTGTACAGAGAAGCCTGGTTGAGATGTATTGTTTTTGTGCGTGCATCCCTATCTTTCATGAGCATTAATCTTTCACTTGCTTCACACATGTAAATTTTCTACAATCTTATCCTCTACACCATAAAAGATACCTAAATGTCAGCTTAAACCTCCTTGTTGAAAATTTTAAAAATATTTTATGTATTTTTAGGGGGGTAGGGAGGAGACAGAGAGAAAAACATTGAAGTGTGAGAGAAACATCTATCAGTTGCCTCTCACATACCAACTGGGGACCTGGCTCACAACCGAGGCATGCGCCCTGACTAGGAATTGAACCAGTCACCTTTCGGTCCACAGGCCGGCACTTAGTCCACTGAGCCACACCAGCCAGGGCTCTATTGAATTTTCCACCACAGAAATGCATGGCACTAAACATTCACTGGCATGCAATGTGCGTGTCTAACTGCAGTGGTTAGGAAGTTTCCATAAAGGAATAAATGTTAAGTGTGCATGTGTGTATACAAACACACACACACACACACACACACACATATCAGTCTCCTTAAAACATAGAACACTAATGGCTGCTACATCTGGAACTCACCAAGCTAAAGTAGCACAATTGTGAGAATGGCCTAACCTGGCAGCCAATGCAACAGGGAAGCCCACACCCCCAGGGTGATGGAGCCACACCACATGTGAGCAAGGAGATCACAGGTGGTAGCAGGTGCAGCAAGGGCAGGTAACGAAGGACCTGTCACTACTGGACATCATGAGTACCTATGAACACCTGCAGTCGGTCGTAAGCTTAGGTAAAGGCAGGTGATGAAGCTCAGTGAACCTGTTTTCTTCAGTTCAGATTTTCTTTACGATTTCCCTCTTGTAAAATCTGAAAGCCTAGGAAGCACTACATTCTTCCTTTAAACCAGCAATCTAGGTTCATGGATGATGCATGCTTTACAAACTGAAAGCTTTTAGAAAATAAAAGCACCAGCCTATCCACATTGTAAAGTACCATCCCCTCCATGTATTATGACTACTAGTTAACTTCTCAAAATAGAATTGCTCTTTTTTTACAGGAAGTTTTACCTTATCTTTTTCACGATCAATTAAGGAAAACAAATATTCAAAACTTCGTGGGATTACTCCTCTTAAGTTATGAGAAAAATTGTCAGATTCAGATGGTCCTAAAAAATGTAAAATATATAGCTATCAATTTTTGTTCTTAATACAGGAGTCCTTCAAAATGACAACACTGAAACGCAATTTAGACAGAAATAAGATGACATATTATATAATCAATTTCCTACCTGTGACGCCAAATAAGTTAAATTTGAATTTGAAAGATCATGCAATAGAACCTGTCTATCAGTGGGACTGAGGGAAAAACTCACAATAACCACTAACCAGCTCTAAAAAGTAGTTGTTGTTTCATAAATTTAAAAAACCATCTAGGTGTACCAAGCTTGCACCTTTTCCTCCCACCAGGTACAAAAATGAGCAGAAATACCAAACAACTGCACTTGTTACATGTAACACTTGGTCTCGTGGGCTGACCTGTTCACACTGCCTGTATGGTCATAGGCTAGTTACTTCTCTCAGAGTTCCTGACTATAAAATGGAATAATAATGGTAGTAACTACCTCATAGGTTATTACTGAAAATTAGCATTAGCTAGTATCTGTTAAATTTGGCAGTAAAAGCCAAGCTGGTAAGAAAGATACTATAGGAATGTTTCAAAAGATTTCTATGGAGACAAAATAATGCAGAGTACTCCTGTCTCTATGCTGTTGACATTGGGGAAAGGGGAAGATGTGAGTGGCTAAGTAAGTAGCAGGATTTTACAGAATACTAATTCTGCTATAGCTATATATACCAGAAAAAAGTTGTAACTAGAAAAGATCCAGGAGTAGTTATAAATTTTAATATGCCTTAGAGACCAAAGGAACTAACAAAAGACTGGTGTATACAAGAAAGGTACAGAAAAAAATTTTAAATATTATCATTGTCTTGGTGTGCTACACCTGGAATATATTGAATAGTCCTTGTAAACTGTACCTTAAAAATACATACCTTGGTGGTGGAAAAATGCAAGTAAATGAACAAAAAGGACAAATAATATGAGAGCGTGCAGCTGTTTTTATAATGTTTTCTGGTAAGTAACGCAGAGATGTCCCACACACTTGTCCCCTCCACCATTCTGTCCCTACTCCACTGCCTTAGCTCCTAACCCGGCTCCCACACTAGGCCCTTCTACATCTTTATTCCAGTCAGCTGCCTGAAGTGATCCTATTAATCACACATCCTTTTAACGCCTGAAGTAACCCTTTTAATCACACATGTAATTCTTCAAAAACAAACAAACAAACAAACAAACAAACAAACAAATGAAACCTTCCAAGGACTGTACACCACAGGCCAGGCATAACAAAATCCAAAATCCTTGCCAGTCCCTCCAGGACCTGGCCTCAGGTCACAACTCCAGCCTCCCTTCCTATTAGCCCCAAATTCTGGAAAACTCCACTCAGAGGCCAGGGGCCTTCCTGCTGTTCCTCAATACTCTTCTGCACACTCCCATCTCGAGCGAGGCCTGGGCATTTACAGTCCCTCTGCCTGGAAGATTCTTCTCCCACATAGTTTCATGGCTCCCGTTCATTCCACTCAGTCATTCTATTTCAATGTCACCTCTGCGAGGCCTTTGCTGACCCACCCACCTATAACAGCTGCCCGACCCCTTTGCTCTTTTCCACCTTCTTTCTCTTCATAGCTCTCACTACTTCTGGCATAATTACCACACAGTTATGTGCTCCTCCCCGAGAATATAAGCTCCTAGAGAGTCTGGCGCTCCCTTGTATTCGAGTGGTTCCTCGAAGCCTGGAAGAGGGCTTGGCGTATTGTAAGTACTCAACTGTCTGCTGTTGTAACCTCAGAGAGGGGCAGACCTTCCTTATTACTACTTACGATTCAGAAGCTATCTTTAAAAACCTTGAAATTCAAACACATAGAAATAAAAAACTTTACACAAATGAAAAACCCAGAGAAAAATCTATAATCTGTATCTTAGACAAAGGGCCATATCTATTTTATAGAGTCCCCACAAATTAGTAAAAAAAGAGACAAGTTAATTTTTTAAATGGAAAAAAGGCTTGAATGGGCATTTTACAGAGAGGCTAGTCAAATATCCAATAAACATATGAAAGGTGCTCAGTTGTTATTAGACATCAGGGAATTGCAAATAAAACACACAAGAGAGAATACTAAACACACTCAAGAATGGCTAAAATTTTCAAACCGATAGTATTGAGTGTGGACAAGGACGTGGAGCACTGTAACCTCTATGTATCACTTTGGAAAACTGTTGGCAGTATTTACTAACCTGAATACACATGTACCATAATCCAGCAACTCCACTCGTAGATATGTACCCAGCAGAAATGACTTTAAAAGATGCATACAAGAAAACATGTTCACAGCAGCATTATTAGGGCCCAAACTGGAAATAACTTATTTTTCGGACTATAAGATGCATACCCCCAAAATTTGGGAGGAAAGGGGGGGTGCATCTTATAGTCCGAATGTAGCTTACCTGGCTCACTACGTGTGTGGGGGCAGCCTATGTTATTTATGTTATTCAATATTTTACCACATTCTTTGCTTCAAATTCTTTCCCCCTACGTTCCTCCTCTAAAACCTGGGTGCGTCTTATGGTCTGGTGTGTCTTACAGTCTGAAAAATTCGGTAATCCAAAAGTCTATCCACAGTAGAATGGAAAACTGTGGCACACAAATACAATGACAGACAGCAATAGAACATGCAATAATATACAGGAATCCTGAAAGGTGATGCTGAGAGAGAGACGCCACCCAACGAAGAGTACATACAGTAAAGTTTCATTTGTAAAAGTTCAAAAACAAGCAAAATAGTAGCGAGAGAGGTCAGAATAACACCTGCTTTGGGGGATGGGATGGTGGGATCTGGACCTGGGTAGTGGTTATGCAGGCATATAAACACCATAAAACCCCAAGGAACACAGTTCAGAGACTGTTTATTGAGCACCTGCTTTGTGCTGGGCATCATGCTGGGAACACAGCTGCTAACACGGACTTTGCTGTCATGGAACTCAAATTGGACAGAAGTCTGGGAACTGCCCCTGATTTTACGAGGCCCACATTATGTATGTATAGAAATTATGCCTTCCCCAAAAATGTGCTAGGTGCTATCACAGGAAGAGTAGACTAAGCTAGCAAATGCTAATCTTTAATTTACTTACCCATCATAGTGAATGTTTTCCCTGAGCCAGTCTGTCCACTGTAAAAAGAATGTGTTATATATTATTTTTGCATGTGAAATTTATAAGACTACCCTCCTACTTTAACATGGTCTACTCGGGTCTAAATTTTCCCCACAAAGAGCTGATTTCCTTTCTTCGAATTACATTAGGTAAAAAGTGAACAATCCAGTTTCTTTCACTCCTCTTCTCCCACTCAGAGCTACCCATTGTGGTCTAATAATCACTTCCGGGTCATACAACACAGCCACCGGGGTCTTCATGCGCAACACTGGGATGATGCCCTTATGCCCGCTCTGCAGCCTGGTTTTTTCCCTCTATATTTTACCTCCAATGTTTTCCGAAATCAACAGAGGGCTACTTCATTTTTTTTTTTAGCTGCATAGTCTTCTTCGATGTGTAATTTATTTAACCAGAACAAACTAGACTTTTGCTTCCAGTTTTTGCAGTTCTAAATAATTTTTTAAAATTACATTTTATTTATTGATTTGAGAGAGAAACATTGATTTGTTGTTCCACTCATTTATGCCTTCATTGCTTGATCCCTGTATGCGCCCCAGCCGGGGACTGAACACCCAACCTTGTGTGTCAGGATGATGCTCTCACCAACTGAGCTTCCCAGCGGGGGCTGTAGGCTGAGTATTTTGTGTGTAGTGCCTCAGCTCCTCAGCTACCCTGAGGAACAGGAGTAACAAAAATTCAAAGTTTATGTTGAAGACAGAGGTCTACCAGGGTGTCAAATGCCTTTAGCTTGGATTTATAGCACAAATATAAGATTTTGAATTTATTTTTTGGTTCAATGCTCCGAAAGCCAGAAAACAGTACGGCCCAGTTACCTACCCTTCTTATGGAAGTAGGAAAAGTTCTTTGGTAACTCAGAACAAGAAACGGAGACCATCGAGTCCCCTGCTGAGGAGTGGAGGGGACGGCACCGACCATTACTCCGGAGTCCGGCTGGTGCAGGAAAAGCAGGACGTGTGCTCAGCCAGTGGCTAAGTCACTCGTTTCTCTCAAAGGGCTTTTCATTTCTTCCCTCAACTACCAAACGCACTTTCCATTAAGTTATTAGTTAGTACACCACAAATTAAACATTACGATTAGTGCGCCTAGAGGGTCTTGAGTAAAGACTTCTAAAGATATATAACCTTTAGCAATTGTAGCTGTTATTTCAAACTGAGTTTTGAATTTTACCACTCAGAAAATTCTGTGAAAAGAAAAATATTTCTTCTCTTGAGAAGACAAATGAGAAAAGTTATATGCCTCACTGCTCAAAATAACACTTAGTTCTGCTGAATGCAATTAAAGAATTATAAAAGGCAAAGGCAAATTTTCAAGGAAAAATGTATGTACAATGTGAAGCTAAGCTTCAAACTTTAATTTTCATTTTCCTGTGTTCTGAGCCAATTATAGATGAATCAAGGCACACACACAAAAAGCATCAGCTGCTCAAAATGAATCACATAATTCACTACACCCTATTAAAAACCTCCAGTTATAAATAAAATTTAAAAGTCTACTGCTAGGGCCCTGACCAGTGTGGCTTGGTTGGGTGTCCCTCAAAGTGCAAAGTGCAAGGTTGCCAGTTTAATTCCCAGGAGAAGCACAGGCCTGGGTGGCGGGTTTGGTCTTGCACAGGGTGCGTAGGAGAGGCAACTGATGTTTCTCTCTCACATCAATGTTTCTCTCCCTCTCCTTCTCCCACCCTTCCCCCTCTCTAAAAATAAAATAAAATAGAAAAATAAAAAAGTCTATTGCTGTGGTCCTGGCTAGTGTGGCTCAGTTGGCTGGAGCGTCGTCCAGTGAACCAAAAGGTCAAGGTTCCATTTCCAGTCAAGGCACATGCCTAGGTTGCAGTGTGGTCCCTGGTTGGGGCGTGTATAAGAGGCAATTAACTGACTGATATTTCTCTCTCACATCAACGTTTCTCTCCCCTCTTTCATCCTTCCTTCCCTTCTCTCTAAAATCAATAAGCATGTCTTTGGGTGAGAATGAAAAAACAAAGTCTATTGCTAGGGACAGTCAAAAAAGGGGAAAATAAGTCGGAGATATAAAGCACAGCATAGGGAATATAGTCAATAACATCACGATAACTGTGTACAGCAGCAGATGGGTACTGGACATACTGTGGTGGTCACTTCTTGCGATATGTAAATGATGAATCGCTATGCTGTACATCTGAAACTAATATAATATTGCATGTCAATTATAATTAAAAACAATTTTAAACAGCTTTAAAAATTTTTAATGCTTAAAGTCTATTGCTGGAAGAAAAGGAAAAAAATAGTTACATTCCAATTTTATTTCTGTGTATGAAACGATACCAAAATTCACCTTGAATAACTGCCAAGGTTGTCTCGGTGCTCTCTGGACCTCCAGCTTATGCTCCGACATTAAGTCCCTGGCATTATTTTAAGGCTTGCCAGCATTTACAAATTCAGGATCATCTCTCCAATACTCTAATATTTGTCGCAACTTTACATATAACCACTAAAAACTGGAAGCAACCAAGACATCCTCTAGCAAGACAATAGATAAACAAACTGTGGTACGTCCACACAATAAAACGCTATTCAGAAAAACAGGAATACACTATCGATGCTTTCAGCAACACAGATGAACCCTAAATGCATTTCACTAAGAAGAAAAAAGGCAGTCCAAAGGCTACACATAGTGCGGTTCCCTTCCTATGGCACTCCAAGAAGGCGAAGACACAGGAATGCCGGACACATTACACCCCGGACGTCAGGAGCAGGGGAGGGCGTGGGTGACTGAGAGGGGACAAACGGTAGCAACTGTTCTCTTCACTACTGGGTGATAAATACGTGACCGTCTGCATTTGTGAAAACAGCACACAACTGAACACTACAAAGGATGAACTTTAGAATATGCAAACTCAGTCAACAAGCCAAACACTTCAACCAGGACCTCAGAAGGCCCCAGAGGGAATGCCTCTAGCTGCACTGCAGGGGATGATGGGCAGAGAAGGGGCTGACCTAAGCAACTTTAGAAAATGAGGCTTTGACTGGAAATTGTAAGGCTTAAAAAAATAAAAGGATCTGTACATAAACATTGTACTCGGTAAACTTGTTTCTCACAGGGGTACTGGGGTTGAACAAAGAGATACACGGATGAGAGAAGGCGGGAGCCAGGTTTCTCACTGTCAGCATGGGAGGCTGCAGAGAAACAAGAAAGGCTAAGATGAACCCTGTAGATTTGCTGGGTTCTAGCATGAACCCATGTGAATTCTAAATCTTTGCATTAGAGCCAGAGACATCAGCATGAACTGTTGTTTAGCTTTAATACAGATGCAAATGCAGAGACAAAGAAGCAACTATACACACATCTGTATGCATGACTTAGTATCTACGTTACCTAGCTCTGTCTGAGAAGGCCAAGAAGCAATGATACCCTATCAGCAACAAGCACAGCTAGTGCCCAGATCTTGGTTCCTTAGTACCATTCTCCAGTTAAAGCAATCAGGGCTCTTTGGCAAATGGCTGATCCTAGGCCTGGGACAGGGAAAATACAAGATGAGCCAAGAGCATCTTATAGCACCAAAAAGCAGGAAAGTGCTAAAAAACCCAAATGTATGCGGTGTGTCCACGAGACACAGAAATCAACCTCAAACAGCTCCAATGGCCAAGCTAGAACAATATGAGCAACAAGATAAACATAATATAGTACTAAAAATAATATAACCCAAGTTATAAATATATGTCCATGATATACAAATGTATACATATACGTGCTTGTGTGTGTGTGATGAATCTTCCTTGCAGAATTCCAAATACAGTAAGTCCTCACTTAGTGTCAATAGGTTCTGTGACTATAAGTGAAACTGACATATAACAAAACCAGTTTCGCCGTAGGCTAATCAATGTAGAAGAGTTAAGTTACTGTGGCATCTCAACAAAGTTGTAACTAAGTGGCGTTATTTGAGAACCTGTTACAAGTAGACACACGTCTCCAGTGATTACAGTGATTACGCAGGTGGCAGCACTCTAATCACATGAGTCCTTAAAGTTAGAGAACCTGTCCCGTCTCTAGTTAGAGGGTGACGTGAGTAAGGAAGAGTCGAAGTTGCATGATGCTGGGTTTGAAGACAGAGAAAGGGAGCCATAAGCCAAGTAATGTGAGTGGCTTGTCATGGGAAGAATATGGATTCTCCCCTAGAGCTTCCAGAAAGGAACACAGCCCTGCTGACACCTTTATTTCAGCTCAGTGAGGCCGTGCCAGCGTCTGACTTAGAGAACTGGGAGATAATAAATTTGTGTTGTTTCACCACTACGTCTGTGGTACTGTTACATCAGTCATAGGGAGCACTTGTCATTGTAATCTCGTGTAAGGACACGCTCAGCAACTTACTATGCAAAGATGGTGCCATTGTAACCGCTCATGCACGACTCCACAATGCCTTTGGCCACGGCTGAGAACACAGACTCCTGCAAAGGTAAACACCAAGTATGTTAACATTTCATAAAAACAAAAACATTTTTCCTAAACTGCACCCTGAAATATAACAATAAAAGTAGTGTGCTTAAATTTTTTAACACTTGTGATAACATGGCTATTCCATCCACTGTAGAAAAGAGGCAAAAGCACTAAACTGACAAAACCTAAAACCTGTTTGTGTCCACTAATCCACACAATTGTGCATCCAAAGTTCACATCGATCGAGACAGCACACAGAACTTTGCTCAGCACGTCGCATGTGATTACACTTGTATTAGCACAAAAAGTATAGCCCGATACGTACGTCAGTGCTTTTCTCACAACTTTGTACTCATGAATCTCATTTTTTCATTGTAATGTATAAGTAGATGCAGTTTTATCAACACAGCAAGAATTCCTAGACCTGCACCGTCTAATACAGTAGCCATGAGCCAAATGTGGCTACCGAGCACCTGAAGTGTGGCCACTGCAACCTGAGATGTATTGTAAGTGCAACACACACCCCTGATTTGGAAGGCTGAGCATGGAAAAAAAAAAGGAAAATATCTCATTAATAACTTGTTATATGTTGACTACATGTTGAAAGGATATTTTGGGTATACTGGGTTAAATAAGATACAGAATTAAAAATAATTTTACCTTTTTTTTTTAAGATTTTATTTTTTTTTAGAGAGGGGAAGGGAAGGAGAGAGGGAGAGAAACATCAATGTGTGGTTGTCCCTCCCATGCCCCCTACTGGGAACCTGGCTCACAACCCAGGCATGTGCCCTGACTGGGAATTGAAGCGGTGACCCTTTGGTTCCCATGTTGGCATTCAATCCACTGAGCCACACCAGCCAGGGCTGGTTTTTTTTTTTTTTTTTTTTTTTTTAATGTGGCTACTAGAATGTTTTAAATTATACATGTAGCTCACTTTATATTTCCATTGCCCAGCCATGCCCTACATGAAAAAAAACACCTGAAGATCTAAATGTCTCACCAAAAGCAGCCATGTGTGCAGGGAGTAATCAAGAGCTGTGATGTCCAGTACAGTAGCCATTAGCCATATGTGACTATTTAAATTTAAGTTAATTAAAATTCAATAAAATTTAAAAGTCAGGTCTTCAGATGAACTCGCCACAATTCAAGTGCTCAACAGCTGCAGGTGGCTGCTTTACCTGAGAAACTGAATTCTAAACTCTGTCTAATCTTTAAACGGCCCCATGCGGCCAGAGGCCGCTGCAACGGACGGTGCAAACACAGAGCACCTCCACCACTGCGGGAAGTTCTATCGGACGGTGCTGACTGGAGGTTAACTAAACTGCCCTGAATTAGGGAAGCAGTTGCTGACACCACAGTAATCTCGACTCTCTCACCCCCTGCTGTGGACTGAATGTTCGTGTTCTCCCCAAAATGCATTTGTTGAACCCCTGATCCCCAATGTGATGACATTTGGAGAAGGGCTTTGAGAGGTGATCAGGTCCCCTTCCCTCCTTACTCTCCCTGCCCCTCCGTCTCTCCACCAGTGACGACAGTGTGGAGGCAGGTATCTACAAGCCAGGAAGCAAGTCCTCACCAGACCTGGGACCACCTGGCCTTGATATCTTGGACTCCCCAACCTCCAGGAACTATGGAAAATGAATGCTTTTTGTTTGGGACACTGGGTTGTGATACTTTTGTTACACCTGCCAGTGCTGACTAAGACACACCCCTTACACCAGGCAGCTCCACTGTGCATATCAATCATCCAAGAGGCTCTGAAAAGTACAGCTGCACTGACCACTGCCACTGGATGGACAGGGACAAGGAAGCAGGCTTGTTGTTCTGGTTTATGAAGGAAGAAAAATTATTTAATAAAATTAAATTTAAAATATTTGTGGAATACTTGCCTTATGTGAGAGCCATCAAACTAAACAGACCAGAAACAAACCCTCACAAATAACAGAATCTAACATGTTCCCAATGGAAAGGTAAGGGTCCCAGACCACCCTTACCTGAGTAGCGTCCATGCCAGCAACGTGATCAAAGGTGAAGGTGCGGGGCTCGGGGTTGGAGTGCAGCCGGAGAGTCGTGGAGGAGAGCGCAGACACGCACAAGTTCTGCTCTCCATCAGCTGATCCAGGCCCCTCTGCAGGTGGGCGAATCCGCACAAAGACTTTGATGGCATCACCTTCATTGCTAAAGACAAAAATGCAACAGCAGAGTTCACCGGAGAAAAGAACACTGAAAAAGGATCTGGAGCTCGGATAGCCTCCAGTGTTCCTATACTGAGAGTTTCCCCAACTACGCCCACGATGCACCCCATTCACCTCCTATAACCGTCCCGCGTGACCGGCACCCTTTACTCCTTTGCTTCAAGACAGTCATCTTCACAAGCCTTTATTTGAAATCAGCTCACAGGGAGTTGATTCCACGGAGCTGAGCACTGCTTGTCCCTAATCTCCCTCCAATAGCAATAACACAATGAGTCACCCAGGGGAGAATTATGTTATCAATTCCATCTTTCTCCCTGGAAGGCTGGGCAGATGTGATACTTCTAAGTGGCCAAGGTCCAGGATTAATTCTGAAATAAGTACCTCTCGTTTCAAGTACCCTTTACTATGCTAAATAGTTATTTTAGGAAAACTACATCCCTAATTATTTTGGTGTCACTAACAAGATTTTTCCTTACCTTGGCTGGTTAGACTGACAATTTGTCACACTGCGTAACTCATCTAGGGAAAAAGATAAGATGTCATTAAAGGTGTTTAAAAGTGCAGCATAAAAACCCCGTTTTTATCCGGCCTGCTCCGCAGTTGCTGACACTCCTTCCCAGTCTCCTTAGCTCCCGGGTCTCCTGACAGCAGGTGCTCCAGGGCCCTGGCCTTGGTCTTCCTCTGTTCTGTCCACACCCACTCCACCAGCGATGACGTTCAGTCTCACGGTTTTAAATGATTCCCAGATTTGGACCTTCTCCTGGAACCGCATTTATTGCCTACTTGACATCTCCAATTCGATGTCCAACAGGCAAGTTCTCAAACTTAATGTGTCCAAAACTGAGCTCCTGGTCCCTGCCCCACCCCCGCCCGCCATGCTTCTCCATCTCAATTAATGTCAACCGCACCTTTCCAATTCCGCAGGCCCAAACCTGTCATTCCGAACCACTTCCTTCTCATACTCATACCCAGTCTGTTAGCCAGCCTTTGACCTACCTCCAAAATACATCCAGAACCCTACGACTTGTCAGACTCACCGCCGTGACCATGTGGAATCAGGCCAGCAATGTCCCTTACCCGAGTGACCACAACAGTCCGTCCCGGCTTCTCTCATTGCCCCACCGCCCAACTCCCATCTATTCTCAACCAGCAGGCGGTGTGCTTCTGTTTTTCAGAAGCCAGAGCCCTGCCTGGCGTGGCTCAGTGATTTCTGAGCGCTGTCCTGTGAAGCGAGAGGGCGCTGGTTTGATTCCCAGTCAGGGCATATGCCTGGGTCGCATGCCAGGTCCCTGGTGGAGGGCATGAATGCACTGATGCACGTTTCTTTCCCTCTCTGTCCCTTTCCTTTCCCCTCCCTCTAAAGATAAATAAAATCTTTTTTTAAAAATGCCAGAGATCAATATCTAGCATGACTGTGAGGTATTCCACCGACCAGTGGAACTAGTGCAATACAAATAAAAATAAAAATAAAAACCGTTTAAAGCCTCTAGAAATGGCCCTAAGGGCAAACAGCAAAGGAAGAGAAATCCAGTGAAGAAAATTTTGGAAAATTCCTTAAGGGTTAAAGTCCGCCCTGGCTGGGGTGGCTCAGTGGCTTGAGAGTCTACAGCCCTCCCAGGAGAAAGACCTCCTGGGGCCACAGTCGCGTACGCCCCTTCGGAAGGCGAGAGACGTGCACAGACGCGGGAGGTGGTGACAGCCAGGGCCGAGCCTCAGGCGAGGGAACCGAGAGAGGCAGCGGTCGGGCCGCGGGAAGAGGCCAGCTCCAAAACGCGCGGGGAGGGAAGGAAGAACGAGCCTCGCTCCGTGACAGTTCACTGCCCCGTGTCCGGCTCACTGCCCAGCCCAAGGGGAAGAAAGCTGTTCCATCAGTCTCTGAGGGACCAAGAGATTCCAAGCGCGCTCAGGCGGCTCCCGCCTTTCACACCCAGCGGGGGGCGGCCATTCTTTCCAGCCTGGATTTGGGGGCAGGGGCAGGACTGGGCAACGAAGCCCGGCGCTCCATACTTACTTTTGGAGCCGGGCGCCATGGCGCCCTCACCCCCGGATCCCGAGACCAACGCAGGATTGCCCACACCTCCAGGCGCGCTGCGAGCCGAGATTCCGCTCGCTCAAGATGGCCGCGAATTTGAATTTGGCGCTCTCTTCAGACGTTGACGCAAGCCCCGAGGCCGCCATGTTGCCCGGCCACGCGCCAGGAGGCTGGGCCGGCGTGACGTCACGATGGGCGCCGTCGCCCCTGCACAATCTCGAGGCGACGCGGGGAGCCAGTCTTCCCCTGAGCAACCATGAGCAAACGGAACCAGGTGTCCTACGTGCGGCCAGCCGAGCCGGCGTTCCTGGCGCGCTTCAAGGAGCGCGTCGGCTACAGGGAAGGGCCCACCGTGGAGACCAAGGTGAGCCCGGGCCGGGCGGGGAGCGGAAACCCGGCCCGCCCCGCCACTTCCGGCATCTACCTAGCCTTGGAGGCCAGGTACTGACAGGTCACTCCCCTCACCCGCGCCGGCCCTCGATCCGATGGGCCTCGGTCCCCAGGCTGGTCGAACGACTACAGCCTCTTGTGCCCAGGAAACTTTATCGTTTTCAGGGGGCTGCTCAGTTCTCCACAACGCCTGGACGCAGGTAAAGCGCCTCGTCCCTTTCTCACTCGCTTATTCCCAAACCCAGAGTTAGCAGCGTGGATGGTAGTGTCATCCCGTTTTCCAGATAAACTGAGGCCACTTGATGAAATGACCGGATGTCGTAGGCCTTGAGTCTGGAACATCTTTGGAGGAATGCTCTGGATCTGTTCCTGTGCTTTGTTGTTACATTAGGAAAAAAGTATGCAAATACCACATCTGTATAGTTTAGGGATGGGATCAGCCTCCCAGGCTTCAACCCTGACTGGTTCACACCCAAACCAGCCCCACTACTAGGAAGAGACTGTTGGGCTCAGGGGATGTGTGGAGAAATAAAACATTTACTTATTTAGCATTTCGTGTTTGGCACTTGTGCTAAGACCCATCCCTCAAGGCATTTAGAGCTTAAGAGACAGGCTGACTTATGCGAAGTTACTCAATTCAGTGAGTATGTGCTAAACCCAGGCACTGGGCCAGGCTCTGAAAGGAACAAGAGATGGGATCCCCAAATGCCATATTCTTTAACCCCTCCCTGCCTGCCTCATGCCTGCCTTCAGAGGTCACAGCCTCTGACGCTTTTTGAAGCTCCCCCAGTTATTCCTTCTCTCTTCTTCACTTTGTCCATATCATCTGTAATAATCCATATGGTTTTGCATTGCAATTTCTTGCTCTCCTGTGTTAGCATCTTAATGCCTCTGTTTTTTCCCCACCACCTAGCACAGGGCCTGGCACTGTAGTGGGTAACAAGTTACATTGGTTAGATGACTCTGCTTGTCATCAGTCAAGGCTTCATGGAGGAGGGGGTGTTTAGATTGGATCCGGAGCGTGACTAGGTCAGCAGGTAGGGACGGAAGGAGCAGCGTGGGTGAAAGTGTAGAGGGGTGAGCTGTGGAATGTGTGTAAAGGTGATTGAGGGCTGCTGGAGGTGAGGCCACATGGTCTATTCAGTCGGCGACGAGGAGCCGTTTTTGGTTAGGGGTGACATGATCAGGGAGTGACTGATTCCCAGGACCAAGCACAGGCATGATGGCACAGAGGGTGAGGTTTGAGAAAGGGACGTGGATTCAGTAATGCCGAAAAGTGAGACCCAAGTTTCTGGTTTGCCTGACGATGATCCGTCCTCGTGATGATCGTGTGTTCATAGTCAACACCTCAGTAACTGTAGTTAGGAACGCTGTCTTAGGCAGAAGTCTGGAAGGAAAGGCTTTCCAGTCAATACCAATCAATGCCAGTGGTTTGGCTTATTTAGTCAACAGACTTTTCCTTAAAGAGATAACCCACGTTCTTTGGTTTGGGAAACAAACTTCGAGTTTAATCGGGTTGGCAATATAATCAGTGTTCAAGTGATCTGTTAACAAAAAGAAAACAGTTTCTTATATAACTATTCTAAATCATCTTACTCACCTTCCGAGAGCTCATTCAGGAGTGGCTTTGCACAGTCCTCAGGTTGCTGCCCCCGTTCCTCAGGCCGTTTCTCTTGTTTTCCAGCCAGTTGTGTAAATGAAAAGTCAGAATTAGTGATTCTCTATCTCACTGTAGCGAACAGCAGGAATGATTTTATTGCACTTTCCCATTTCCTCAGCTAAAAGTAGTTATCAGTTACCTCCTTGTTTGTGGTCATTTACTGGAAACTTTCAGAGACCAACAGGCAGCACTCATGCAGAATTAGTGAATGGGTGTCACTAAAGAGAACGCCCTTGTCGGGTGACAGAGCAGACATGGGATGTAGACAGAATAGATGAATGTGCCTGTGAGTAAAGTTCATCCTTTTTCATCCTGTTGGTCATTCAAGAATAGATCAGCAAACATTTCTTGTCCCTGCTGTTCGCGAGGCTCTGTTTTTAGATACAGGCAGCCATTTAGTGGGTCGGAGAGAAAGACATTGATAATGCAGTGTGTGCACGCTACCGGTGAGCGCTGTGTGTAGTGTGAGAAGGGGCAGGTGCGATCAGGGAAGCACTTCTAAAGGATCTCGGTCAAGGGCATAGCTTGAGTGGAGTTAGGTCAGTGGGGTTTTCTGGGCACTGGGTACTGTAGAGGGAGGGGAGGCACAGGAGCGTCTGCGTTCATGGATCTGCAGTACCCAAAGCTGGTTGGAGCTCAGCGGCTGGGGGCACAGTGGAGGATAGTTCTTCGGTGACAGGGCAGGGTCAGAGTGGCAGGGCTTCGTTGTCCAGTGTGGGGACAAGGAGGGCTCTGTGAGAGGGGAGCTAACAAGCTGTTTGAATAATGTGTGACCGTGTGCAAGACTTTCGGTCAACCCAGCAGTTCCACCCCCAAGAATTCATCTTACATGTAAGTTTGCAAAAGTGAACCGAAACATGGGGAAAAAAAATTTTTTTTAAGAGAGAATCTTTTTTTTTTTTTTTTTTTTTTTTTTTTTTTTTTTTTTTTTTTTTTTTAGATTTTATTTATTTATCTTTAGAGGGGAAGGGAAGGAGAGATGGAGAGAAATATCAATGTATGGTTGCCTCTCATGTGTCCCCTGCCGGGAACTGGCCTGCAACCCAGGCATGTGCCCTGACTGGGAATCGAACTGCGATCCTTTGGTTCGCAGGCCTGCACTCAATCCACTGAGCTACATCAGCCAGGGCTGAAACATTTTTATCATAGTGGGAAAAAAACTAGAAATAAGCAAAAATTTTTATTTACAAGGTACTGGTCAGACCATGAAAGGATCGTATAATTAAGCAGTAGGCAGTGATTTTTAAAAATAGATCCTTCCGTATGTATCTCAAGGTATTGTGCAAAGATAGTGTTTGAGTAAAAAGTTAGGGGGCGGGGCTTTTATGGTATCTGACATATTTAAAAAATCTGAATCAACTGGCTAAATGTTCCATGTATATAGTGAGTACATGGTTTCTGTTATTCTTTATACTTTTTATGTTTGGGAAATTCATAATTTAAAAAGAAAAAGCACATCAGCCCTGGCTGCATACTGAAAAGTCACCGGTTCATTTCCAGGCAGGACCCCAGCTGCAGTGCCCAGTGCTGGAGGCCCGGCAGTAGGTGAAGCAGAGGGCCCCCAGCACTGGGCACTGCAGCTGGGGTCCTGCCAAGAGGGAGACTGATCCCATGGCCTGGGCACCCCGGGGTAGCTGGCAGCTGGACCGCTTCCCTACTTGGCAGGTTAGGCTCTTCAGAGTGACTTGAAAATTCATTGCCAAACATATTTAGTCAATTAAGTTACCCTTCTGACCTTAGTAATTACAGTTTCTCATAGAGACAGCGGTTATATTTGGTTCAAGGTCAGCGACCTACAAATCGTGTCTGTGTTGTCCCCTAGAGAGTCCAGCCTCAGCTCCCAGATGAAGATGGTGACCACAGTGACAAAGAAGATGAACAGCCTCAAGTGGTTGTTTTAAAAAAGGGAGACCTGTCAGCTGAAGAAGTCATGAAAATTAAAGCAGAAATAAAGGCTGCCAAAGCAGGTAAGTCTGAGTGTAATTGCTCTTTCTAACAATTTAAGGAGCTGGGAGTATGAAGTTACTTTATATAATTCTGTGATGCGTTTGAAGGAGGCAGTCCTAGGTTCAGCCTTTGCTTTCACACGTGCCAGATGCGTGACCTTGAACAAGTTATTTCACCTCTCAACCTTGGTGGTCTCATCCGTAAAATGGGATCAATAATTGTGCCTGCCTTAGTGGGTTGTTATGAGGATTAAGTGTGAGTTTAAGTAAAAACATTTTGTTCCTTAAAAAAATAGGTGCTTAGATTCAGAAACTAGTCAACAGAGATCTATGTAATTAGTGCCTGAAGTGTAGTGTGCTATGTAGTATATTTTTTATTATTTGTAACTATGTATTACGTTGCTCTAGGGGAAAACAGAGTTACAGTCACTTTTCAAAATAGTTCAAAACACAGCCTTACCGTAATTAACTAAGGACAGCAACACTATGGAGCAGGTCAGCGAGTTTTCACTGAGGGCCTGCAGGCAGCTGGCGGCAGTGGAGAGTCCAGGTTTTCCCTAAACACAGTATAAGGTTTTCTTGCCATGTGACTCTCGGATAAAGGCAAAGCAGTGAGGAGAAAAAAGTTCCATAACTTTATTTTTGCTGCAGACGAAGAACCAGCTTCAGCTGATGGAAGAATCATGTATCGAAAACCAGTCAAGCGTTCCCCAGATGAAAAATACTCAGGTTTAACAGCAAGCTCAAAAAAGAAAAAGACAAGCGGAGATGAAATAAATAAGCAGGAACCGGTTAAAAAGAACTCACAAAAGCAAATCAAAAACAGCAGCCTCCTTTCTTTTGACAGTGACGATGAAAATTGATAAGTGTAAACGTTTTGGACTTAGTCTTTAGGAGCATATGGGGTGTTTTTAAAAATAATAATATTTTCCTATTATAAAGATAATACAAGTGCATTATAGAAAATTTAGAAAATGCAAAAAAAATTAATAAGACAAAAACTGTGTCTATCCATCAGTACTCCTTTGACTTGAAATGCTAAACCTGTAGACTTTCACTAGTACAGTATTAACACTTCGTTAATTCCCGTCTGGGTGTGTATGTATGTAAATTATAATTTTTAACAAAATTGAGATTGTATTGTGCCCTCTATCCTGCTTCTTCCTTGACATTATATTTTGAGTATTTTTTAAGGTTAGTAAAATTCAAACACCTCACATTAATGGCTACATTAATTTAATTTTGTAATTAAAAGATCTCTTATTGTATCTTTCTCATTAGCAAAACCCCACTGTGGGTGGGAGAAACAATAGCGTGTCTAGTTAAGCGTACTTCCCCACCTCCTGCTAACAGTAGCCCTGTGAGAGTTTTGGCAGGTTATGAGATACAGGTGGGTCTTGTACAGGTAAGAATCTAATACAAATGATCTTGATACAAATTAGGGTCTAATGTATTACAATGGTGACTGTCATTGGCAAAACTAAAAAGAGACATAAAAGCGAACTCTGCTTAATAAAGCTATTAGGTTTTTTTGATATAAAAGGACAGATTTGGCAGGTGTGAACCTTTGTCCAGTTTTATTGAGAAACAGACACAAATCACTGTATAAGTTTAAGGTGTACAGCATAATGGTTTCATTTACATCTATTGTGAAAAGTATTTGAATAGTTTTAAAGCTTTTGACGCTTACTTTCAAACTGCTTTGTAAAGAGGTTTCTACCATTTCACGCTTTGCCTCATCCATGATCACAGAGCAGCAGCCGTGGGCGAGAACCAGCCTTTTCATTTCTGTCAATCTGATGTATCGAAATGGTGTTTACTAGTTCAATTTCATTGACATTTTCTTCAATTTACCAGGGAGAGTAACCTGTTTTTCATATTTAACAGACCATTTTGTATATTTCTTTGTCCCATTAATGTTTCGTTGATTTCGCATTAGTGTAGTCATATTTTTCTTACTAATTTGTAAATTATGTAATCTATCAGTCTTTTTTGTTGTTGGTCTCTGTATCAGATAAAGAATCACTTGGATTACTTGGATTCTCTTGTTCTTTGTTTTTATTTTCTACATTTTAAACTTCGTTCCCTCTGGAATTTATTTTGGTATATACCTTTTTTCTTGGATGATTAATTATTCTAGGACCTTATCTATTTCTTGCTTACTTGAAAGACCATCTGAATGGGAGATTTCTCCAGTTTGGGGGAGGGAAAGGGAGAAGCACGGAAAAACTGGAGCCTTTCAAGATCCTGCTTAACGTCCTGACAGTTTTCCTTATTACTGTGTCAGCCGAAACCTCCACCGGCCACAACCATCAGGAGTTAACGGATTTCAGAGCATCCAGTCATGAATTTGGTACCACGTCTCTCTCCCCCTTTTCAGAACTAGGGTAAAGAACACCCAGAAGTGACTCGTGTGAGTGGGCTGGGGGCCCTGAAATTGTCTCTCAGTTACGTGGCCGAGGCCTGAAGCCCTTCTGCAGTACTGTCCTTGTGCCCTCCCTTGTTACACAAGCCGAGTATTTCCCTGGTCTGCATCGTTGCTGTATCTACTCGTACCAGCATCTCACTGTTTTGATTACTGTGAATTTTAATGTCTTTACCTAGAGGTGGGAATCTTGAGGGTGGGAACTTTGTTTTATTTACCACTATGTCCTCAGTACCCAGAACAATACCAAGAATATGAAGAGGATTGTAAATATAGTTAGAATGAATGAGACTGTTTCTCTGATGTGTTTATTTTGTTGGGGGGGTGGTTTGTGATTGTTGTTTGTTAACAGACTAGTGGTTCTTAAAGGTGTGGGTCCTGGACTGTTGGCTCAGCACACCTTGGGAACTTAAAAATGCAAAACCCCTCAGGCCTTGCCCAGTGAATCTGAAAGTGTTGGGTCAGGACCCAGAATTCTCTGTAACAAGACTGCCAGGTGGTTTTGATCATCACTCAAACTTGAGAAATGCTGACAAAAAGCCTATTTATTAGAATCACAATAAGTGAAATTTAAAAAAATTTAAACAATAAGAAAGACCATTTAAAAGGTCTTAAATCTTTTTTAAATTTTATTGACTTTTAGAGAAGGAGAGGGGAGAAAGATGGATTTGTTGTTCCACTTATCTACGCACTCATTGGTTGGTTCTCGTATGTGCCCTGACTGGGGACCAGACTCACAACCTTGTCGTATATCGGGGCAACACTCTAACCAACTGAGCTACTCAGCCAGAGCAAAAGGTCTTAAATCTTGAAATTTATCATATTGAGGTCTTTACCATAGGTAATATTTCTAACAATACAAGTGCAAGAGTTATCAGCCAGGAAGCACATCTTGTGATGAAAGACCAAGATACGGTGGCCTGTGAGATCCTGCTGAGCAGCCTCAAGAAAACTGCTTCACCTTGTGTAAACTGTTTCTAAGAACAGTGCGTTCAACTAACGGCAGGATCTATTTTGCTGAGAAAGATGAATTTGGGGCCAGAGAAAATTTTACTCCCCCATTGCCCCTCAGGAAGGGAGCATATGAGCAGGGCTAGACAGGTAGGCCAATAATGTGATCCCCGAGCAGAGGCAGGAAGAGCAAAAAGAGGAGCCTGGAATATCTTGTGCCCAGAAGAAAGAAGCTACGCAGAGAAGAATGGGGGCGTGTCAAAAGGAGGTAAGTGGGGGAGATGGGGCAGGTCTTTATGGAATGCTAATTATCAACGGCCAGATCTGAAACAACCTGAACAAGAAAATAAAAGCTAATAGATTGCAACTCACATAATAAAAATGCTTACAGCTGTAAATCAACTATTAAACAAGTGTGAGGAAAGAAGGAATGATGGAAACAGAAAAATCACCACTTGGCAAATCCCACAGTAGTAAGTTGCAGCCTGGATGGCAACCTCTGAAGAGATAGGTCCCACACCCTGGAGAGATAGGTCCCACACCCTGGAACCTGTGAATGTTTCCATGGTGAAGTTTTTGCAGATGTGTTTAACTTAAAGCTCTTGAGATAAATAGGTAAAACTAGATTATCTAAGAGCCAGCAGGCAGAGGGAGGTTAGACACAGAGAAGGCAATGTGAAGACAGACAAGAGATTGGAATGGTGCGGCTACAAGCCAATCCGTGCCAGCAGCCTCCAGGAGCTGGAAGAAACAAGGGACATAGTCTCCTAAATTCTTCAGAGGAGGGGCAGCCCTGCCAGTTCCCTGACTTCAGCCTGACAGCCTCTGGCTTTCGGAACTCGAAGAATGCATCTCTGTTCCTCTAAGCCACCAAGCTTGTCACAATCGGTAACAACAGCCATAGAAAACAAATACATAAGTGAGGTTGGATAGATTCATCAAAAAAAAAAAGGTCAAAATTAGTAGCCAAAAATTTTGAAAAGCGGAATATTTACAGTCTCAAAGCATGTCTCCTCCAGATACTTATCACAAAAGGGAAATTAGTAGCTTCACAGTGGAGAAAGCAGAAATGCCACCTTATCTGAAGGGTCAGAGGTGCCATCACCAGTAATAAGTCACACCGACGACATGACCGGATGATGCACTGAGAAGGGCACATCACTTCCGGAGCCCAGGATCCTTCTGGGGCCTTCCTGATGCCCTTTTCCAGCATAGGCTTATCAAGGGCACCCGTGTCCGTACTGAAGAGGCCAAAATCCTGGGATGTGGTAGCGGTGCAGGAATGTCAAGAATGTTTCTGAGAAAAACTACATTGAGAACCAAAAAATAAAAATAAAAAACTAAAGCTGAACTTTGCTTGTTTTTATTAGCCACATTTACAAGTTTTTGGAACATCTATAACTCAGCCAATTAATGGCAGTTCTTTATTATGTACAGCTCAATTTATTCTCAAGACAACCACAGCAACAATCCTCACTATTCTCTGGGGCAGGAAGGTGGGGACAACTGAGGCTCAGAGAGGATAAGGTCACACACCTAGGAAGTGGCAGAGAAGGCATCAAACTCAAGGCTGTCTGGTACCGAGCCTATTTTTTTAACTTTCAGGACACACTGCCTTTTGCTCGACATATAAAACACTCATCCCAACTGCGGGCTGAGTCTTAAACTTTCAAGAATTTAGAGGAAAATGGAGTTTTCACACTAGTCTTTCCACACTGGTTATATCCCAAGTTTTATTCTCCAACATGACGCTTCTGATGCCGAACAAGTGCTGAATGGTGTCTAAAGCACTGCCCACTCGACACATTCATAAGGTCTTTCTCCAGTGTGAGTCCTGTAATGTTCACTAAGGTGGGCTTGCTTGCGGAAGGGTTTTCCACACACGCTACACTTATAATGTTTCTCTCCAGTGTGAGTTCTCTCGTGTTCCACAAGGGAAGAGTTCTGTGTGAAGGCTTTACTGCAATTGCGCAAGTGCAGGGCTTCTCTCCTGAATGAACTCTGATGCCGCGTAAGGCACGCACTCTGATGGAAGGCCTTCCCACAGGCGTTACACTTACAAGGCTGATTTCCAGAGAGACTTCTCTGATGACGAGTAAGGCATACGCTCCGACCGAAGGCTTCGCTGCATCCCTTGCATTTATACGGTTTCTCTCCAGTGTGGATCCGCAGGTTTAGTAAGGGAGGGACTCTGACAAAAGGCTTTGCCACAGTCATTGCATTTATAGGGCTTCTCTCCAGGGTGAATTCTCAGATGCTGGACAAGAATAGCTTTTGTTTGAAAGGCTTTCTCACATTCATTACATTTATAAGGTTTCTCTCCCATGTGAATCCTCAGATGCTGAGTAAGATTTGACTGTTTACAGAAATAGGTCCCATGTTCACTACAGACGCAGGGCTTCTCCCCTGTGTGAATCCTCTGATGCTGAGTAAGAGACGATCTCTAGTGAAGAATTTTCCACACCCCCTGCACCTTGAAGGTTTCCTCTGCATGCTGAGTCGCCGATGATTCGCTGGCAGTGGGATCTGGCAAGAACTCATGTTACATTGAACACAATAAAGGGGTGTCTGTCCAACAGGTCCAGGTTTACAAGAAACTGTCTCTCAAATTCATGATAGCTACAAGGTACTTTCTCAGAGATGACTGTCAGTAGAGCAGCACTTGGCTCCCGGGAAAGGGCTGTGTGTACATTTGCACGCGTGGTCCTCTCAACCATTCCCGCGGGATTTCCCCTCCTGTTCCTTGTTCAGCACGCGCCTTCAGTTTCTCCAGACGTGAACCCTGACGACCAGGCCCCCTGCCTCTCCACATCTTCCTCCAGTCACTTAACACTGTGCCTTCTGCATTGGTCTTCTCACCTGAAAACAGTTCACAAAAGAAAATGTCCTCTGTGCAGAACAAGGGCCTCCGTGGGGAGTCTTGACTTTTATCCTCTTGTCAATGATAGAGAAAGGAGATCACAGTGACCTGGGGGAAAGATCAGAGGAGGTGATGGAAACAGATTAAGTAGTGACAGGTCCTGGGAAATCGGTAAGATTCCCCATAGTGATTGATTCCCACGCAGGAAAACCGAGGGGACCAAGTCACTGTCATCAGTGACTCTGGAAGCACAGAATTAAAGCAAGATTGAAATACTTAGATCATCCCAACGGCATCAAACTCTGAAACCCTGGTGCCCTGAGTAAAGGCACATGGAATCGGATGGTGGGTATTCAGGTCCCGCACCCCAAAGCAAGCTTTTCCCGGGATGACGCTGGACACACCAACACATTCTTATTCTGAGGCTATTTTTTATTTTAGTTTTCTAATTATATTACACATAAATATATCCTCACTTAAAAAGATTTAGATAATATGGAAGAATATGGGATAAAATAGTAATTTTTATAACCATCACTACCCCGCTGTACATGAATGAACCCATTTCCTTCTCAGAGATTATCATTACTAAGTTTGAAGTATATTCTTTGAGTCTTTTTACTACATATTTCAACACACACGTAGCATTTGATTCTTACGTAAATGAAATTGTTCTATAGGTGCTGCTATGCAATTTGCCATTTTTTCACTGTGTGTCCTAGAGACCATGTCATGTTAGTGCACACGCATCTTCTGGGCTGAGAACAGACTGGTCCACACTGATGCACCTGTCCGCACAGACTGTTCACCGCCGAGACCCACCTGGCTGGCAGTCCTGACCCGCACGGGACCGTAAACATACTGGCTCTTTTGCCTGAACCTATCTATCTGCTGTGTAAACGCCCAGGATGGACACAAAAATAAACTGTGAGTGATCTAAAAAGGTAACATAAAACCAAAACTCTAACCACACTTCTATTTCCTCAAAATAAAAAAGTTTTTTTTATCATCATATAAAGAATGCATGCTTATTCTAGAAAAGTCAGTCTAAAAATGAAATTACTGCCCTGGCCGGTGTGGCTCAGTTGGCTGGGTGTCGTCCTGCAGGGAAGGAGGTCACCTGTTCGATTTCCAGTCAAGACACATGCCTGGGTTACGGGCCTGTCCCTGGTTGGGGCATGTGCGAGAGGCAACCAATCCATGTTTCTCCCTCACATCGATATTACCCTCTCTTTTCTCCCTCTTTTCCCCTTTCTCTAAATAAATACATAAAATCTTTTTAAAAAATAATAAGAAATAAAAATGAAATTACTTGAAACCCTACCAGTCAGAGGAAATAGTTGGTATTTTGAAGAACTTTCTCCTAGATATCTCTCAATGCCTGTACACATACAGACACGTGTACCCATGTTGCGTGTGCGTATTAGACTAGACTGAGTTCCTCAGGATATGAGTAGTCCTGATCTAGTCACAATTCCCGTACTCTAAAACCCTGGCTCACCCAGTGCTGCTCTTCCCGAGTTTAACAGACACCCAGGCTCCACTGCTCTCTGACGGTGAAAACAATGGTGGTTGTGATTTCTCAGGCTCTTGTTCCAAGTGGCCAGGAGTCCACTGCATATTCGCTAAGGAAACAATCACCTTTCAATAGATCTTCCAACAACTTATCATCAGCTTCCGCAGACCTGACCACATCATTAAGGCACACTTAGCAGTTCAGTGAGTGGCTTCAAGATGTCCCACAGGTGACTGCAGAGCGGGCAGCTCGTTTGGCTACAGCTTAAGAACCTGCGATAAAAGAACTAGCACACTCTGTGACCTGTCCGACCACCAACGACCCCACGGCCTCCTGATTTCAGTAAGATGGTCCCATTTCTTGGTGGTTCTCTGTTTTCAGTCTGAAGGGTCTAGCTACACTTGTCACTGGTGGGTCCCACTACTGGTCTTCCATGCTGCTGAATCAGCTCCCCGTAACAACCCGTCTTGGGCTCTCCAGTCCCATTTCACTTACCCGGAGATAAGCTGTAAGGAGCACAAGTGACACTGGTCTGTCTTCTTCTCTGGGAAGGGCAGGAATCTGAGGCACAGAGGGAGAAGAAAAAGCACCCATAAACAGTCAGCCTGCTTCATACTCTGGATTCAGGGGAACCCAGGAGTATCCCATCCCTAACCGAATGACTATTTTTTTTTTTAAAGATTTTACTTATTTTCAGAGAGAGGGGAAGGGAGGAAGAAATGGAGAGAAACATTGGCATGTGGGAGAAACAAGTCGTTTGCCTCTTGCACACCCCCAACCGGGGGCCTGGCCCACAACCCAGGCATGTGCCCTGACTGGGAATTGAATGGGTGACTTTTTGGTTCATAGGCCAGTGGCCAATCCACTGAACCACACCAGCCAGGGCTCAAATGACCACTTTAAGTTTGAATAAAAGATATCATTGTTCTAGCAGATTATCATTAGGGACAAAAAGGTGGTTAGTGGGGGGCTCCAGAGAGATGTGACAATGCCCCAAGAAAGAGGGCAGGTGCTTTTGAAAACTGAGCATCCTCGGGTAAACATTCTTGCACAGGAGTTGATAGAGGAGCCCAAAGACTCGCCCCTCACCCCCCCCCCCCGCCCCAATCTAGTACAGAAGCCACTGACTTCAGAATTCAAAGAGTGTAGGGCTGTAGTACAGGGCAGTCAAGACAAGCCCTAGACTGAGTCAAGAGGTCTGGCTTCTAATCTCTACCACTAACTTGTTCGCTGACCTGAAGCAAGTCACTCAATACCAACTGATTTTTTTACTTATCTGTGAAAATATGTTGAAAAATGAGATACCTAAAGCTTCTTCTACCACCGACATTGTGATTCTTTGCTTCTAAAAAACAGATGGAAGGAGAGCAAAACCCTCAAATCAAGACCTTCCAGTCCACCTTTGATTGATGCTGGAGATTCCATTATTTTATTTGAAAGGTACAAACTGAGCAGCTACTGTGGGCCAAGCAAGGAGACCCCTGCTTTGAGAATGGGCTGAATGAACAGCAGGGAGACGCCCCAGCAGTGATTCTCCCAGTCAGAGGTGGAGGGATTTCAGCACAGTGAGAGTGCCTCTGTGTGAAGCAGAAACTTCAGAAAGGGCAGGGGGAGATGTTAAGGACTCCTCCTGAGAGGAGAGGTTTTAGAACCCCCTCCGACCAGAAAGGAAGGAGCACTGGGCCAAAAGGGGTGGGCCTGGTTTCGTCTAATCCTCCCAATCCGCTAGCCCCTACCAGTGGGTACTGCACAAAGCACTTCCAGACTCCTATTCAGTCTAACATTCAGGTCAAACGCGAACCAGCCCTCTCCCTTGTGGAAACTTTTCACATTTCAGGGCACTTCCCCCTCCGTGTTCTGAAAGAATGTCAGGTCTCCACCATAGCACTTCCCACGCTGTGTTTTAATGCTGATTATGATCTGTTTCCTCCACGAGCCTGGAGACAAGTGTGGCACAGGCGCTGGGGCTGGCACTCTCGGGTTCGAACCCCAGTGCCAATGTGTATTGGCGAAGTGGCCTTGGTAAGTTACTTAACCTTTCTGTGCTCCCGTCTCCGAAGTTAAGAGGCGATAACCAGTACTTCATGCAATTGTGACGATGTGTAAGTGAATAATTAGAAGAATACTGGCAAGTAAGCATTCAGTAAATGCTACCTGCTGTTAAATCATTACTGAGTCTATCTATACGTTGTCATACCTGCTGTTACTTTTAGAGAATAAAACTTAATGAAAGGAAGATGGTAACTCACGTACGGTATACTCACGCCACACACACCTTTGTGAAGCAGCAAAGCAAGGACTAGCATTGCTTCTGGAAATCAGAAAAAGTAGTGCCCAGAGGTTCGCTTGCTCAATCGACTACATGCAAATGGAACCCAGGTCTCCAACTCCCAGGCCAGCGCTCTCCAGCAGCCTCACTGCTTCCCTCTCCAGAGGAGCCGGCCCCATCCGTGGCCTCCTCTCCAAAGGGCCCTGCTGGCCCTGCAGGTGGTGCTGTGGCCCCTGCCCCACATCCAAGGGAAGTGCTGGAAGGTGGGGGTGGGCCCACCACAGCCCAGCAAGGTGGATGCGGCTCTGCAGGGGGTCCCACTGGCACCCCAAGGTCCCCTATGGCCCTGCTGGTGTGACATCACTGCCCACGCCGCAGATGATAGCCACTGTCATCCACTCTAGGAAGGCTGGGGTGGCTTCCTTCCTCTTGGTGGTTCCTCCCCGGCCCACAGCTGGGCTCCAGAAAGTGCACAAACCCATCTCAATAGGCACCCTTCACAGTAAGGAAGCAGAGGGGGCCCTGGCTGGTGTGGTTCAGTGGACTGAGTGCCAGCCTGCAAACCAAAGGGTCATGGATCAATTCCCAGTCAGGGCACATGCCTGTGCTGCTGGCCAGGTCCCCAGTCTGGGAAGGCACAAGATGCAACCAGGCAACCACACATTGATGTTTTGTGGAGGAAGCAGAAGGCAAGTGAGAGTGGGGGTCAGCCAGCCACGCTGTCTGCTTAGTTTCATATCCCTCTTGTGCAAAAGCAGGCACTGTGTAAACACCTGACTAAATGTATGAGATGCAGCAGAGAAGTTACCTGCTCAATTTTCCAGATGTTTTCCCAAAACGGAGTCCGTAATTTAGGACCTGAAATCAGGTGTACAGATGCCAGACTAACCATCTTCCTCTAAAAGAGCACCCTTGCCCTGACCAGCGTGGCTCCACTGGTCGGGAATTACCGCACAAAAGTGAATGGTCGCCAGTTCAATTCCCAGTCAGGGCACCTGCCTGAGTTGCAGTTTCGGTCCCCAGTTGAGGTGCTCACAAGACACAACTAATCAACGTTACTCGATCATGCAGATGTTTCTCTCCCTCTCCCTCCGTTCCCTCTCTAAAAATAAGGAAGATCTTTTAAAAAATAAAAGAGCAGCCTTTGTACAACTGCCAGCTGACTGGGAACAACGCAGAGCCTGCCTATTACCAGTGTCAGTCTCGGTGCTCCTTTGGAGTCACGCAGCAAGTTCTTCTCTGCAGCCCGAGTACCTTGCAGCCAGAGAACTGAGGCCTATCCGTATCTTCCAACAGGCCGTAAAGACTCTCCCCATCAGCAGGCTCTGTGGCGTGGAAACTAACCCTGGGCATGCTTGGGGGGGGGGGGGCACCCTAGGCAGAGCACAGAAATAGGGCTTAACAGCAATTCAGGCTGAGCCACGCTCACTGAACGGTGGAGAATGAATGGGAAGGATGAAGGCCAGATGTCTGCTTTAGGTAGGAAGGAAGGTGGGGTCACAATGCATAGTCAACTTACTTCTTACCCTTACATGCAAGGTCTGATTTTGAGGGCCGAAAGTGTTCCTGATCTAAATTAGTGAGCTCCTTCAATCCTCAGTAACAGGGAAGGGTGGAGCCTTAAGTGGTCAATATATTTGTGTCATATGATAGACACAAGTAATGAGGCATCATGGAGCACAGGTAAAGCCAACAGAGAAATCTGAATCAAAGAGAAAGAACACTGAAGTTTCCAGTTCACTTAACACTTACTAACTATGTGACCTTGGCAAACCCAACCACCCGTTTTCCCTTTTGCTGGTGTGAGGATCTAATGCGGTCTCGTCTCCTGTGTCCTGAAACCACGGGTTAAATTTCAACACATTGTGAATGAGCAACACACAATTCGCTATCATTTCCAGAGCTCAGGGAAAGCCGTGAGCTCAGAAAGTGCTTCCACGGTGGGAATTCTAAGCTCAGCTGCTTTCTCACAGGGCCGGCATCATGGGTCAGCTCCTGGTGATTTCACGGTGGTCCTGTTGACACAGCTGTGCTTCTACATCTGCACGCACTTCTCTCCTCCTGTTGACCCTGACACCAACATATCCGAAAGGATTGCGTTAAACTGTGGTAGGACATTTAAATGCCTCCTTTGTAGGGAAACAACAAAAAACATTTCAACATAATTCTTCGTATGGGATCCTCTGCTTAACACAACCACACACTCTGTATCTTGTATCTGTATCTAT
The DNA here is from genome assembly GCA_004027475.1 of Anoura caudifer. NCBI lineage: Eukaryota > Metazoa > Chordata > Mammalia > Chiroptera > Phyllostomidae > Anoura > Anoura caudifer. The sequence continues at coordinate 92,396 of PVKU01004754.1, forward strand.
CTCTGTATCAGAGTGATTGCTCCTTGCAAACAATTCATGGACACACTCATGTACTCACCATACTTCCTTTCTGCTGCTAACTGTAGACCTAAGTCACATGTTGGCATGGAGAAATGTCTGAGTCAGTATTTTAGTTGGGGTCAAAGAAAACATGGGCCAGATGGGGGGGCCCTCCTATGCCTGTCTAAGGGGACAGAACGTTATTAGGAGAGAACAACGCAGGTTCCATAGTTATTCTGCAAAGACTGTCCAGAAGAAATGCGAAAGCCGGCCTACTGGGGCAAGAACCTTCCAGACTGGTTAGGAAAATGGAAAGTGTAGGCAATGAACCAGGGGGCTGGACTAAAGCAAGAACAGTGAAGGTGGCTCCCAGATTTAGAAAATGACATCAACCGGACACAGTAGCTGATTGGATATGAAGACTTGGGAAGAGGAAAGGCTGAGGAAGAGGAAGTTCCTGGGTTCAGGGCCCAGCCGGAGGGACTGTGCACACAGCGGACTGGCAACAGAGAGCAAATGACAAACAAGTGTTCGCAAGTGAGAGAGTATGGGATGAGGGCAGTGGAGAGACGAGGAGTTCCTTTCCTCTCCATTTTCTCGGGACTGAAAATATACTGGTCTCTAATCCTGATCCTTAAAAACTGAAGAGTTGTGCCCATTTCATTTTCCAAAATGTTTTTTTCTTTTTAGTAAAATCTTTCTAACAAGAACTCAAGACATCTTTTGCCTTTGTTTGACCATTTCTTCCTCAAGAAACACTCCTTATCCTCTCTAATCTCTACTCAAGACTCCAAAATGAGGAGTGTTAATTCTGCTACATGCCTCCACACCAGGAATTCCCTATAGTTTCTGGTGGGCAAAGTTTGTTTAAAATACGTTAATGAATAAATATTTATTGAACATTTACTATGTGCCATCAATGAATTCTACAGTGTTTTCATATTTGCAAAGTATAAATACACTGACATTTGCTTCCTATAGACTATTTTTTATGAGCATAAAATATAAAGTTTTCATAGTTATATTTGCCCATTACCGTATTAATTTACTCAATTATAAATTGCCCTGTGCCAAGTTTTGAGAACATATCTTCACAGCTGGAGAGAGAAAAGCCTATTTCTTCACATTCCCATTAATGGTAAGTAATGGCTCAAAGCAACGCTTACAAGACAGCTGCTCCTGAAAACAGTCAATGCCAAGTTCCAAAAAATCAACCATTCCAAAATCAACGTACTTTCATTGTTTTTAATAGCCACATTTTAAAAGCTGTATTAAGCCTCAGAGCATGGAAATGATTTCCTGTCAAAGGCTATCCACAATCTTCTGGAGCAGAAGCTCTGGGTAGCACTGAAGAACATGAAAGGGAATAAAGGAAAAGATAAAAACATGCCCTCTCTCTCAGAATGAAGTACCTTAAGTCAGTGGCAACCCATGGTATCTTGTTTTTCTGGTAATCCTCCCTAGAATGCTTTCCAAATTTATCCCATGAGAAGTTTTTCCCTAGACACTCTTAATCTGCAGGAAAGGGTAAATATCCAGGGATAAGACAGGCCTAAAAGAACAGAAACACCAAAGATCTAACAAACCTGTCATAGCCACCAGCGGCATCATGAAACCTAGCTCTGCCAGCTAGTGATCAACATACTCTTAAAGTCTGGTGCAGCAGCCCCCAACTCCAGCCAACCAAAAAGGCTGTCTTCCTTCTTCACTAATGCTTTCACCTCCCTAAAGGCAACAACAACAAAAACAAAACAAAAACAACCCGAGTCCCATTTTATTTGGACACCGTGATTTTAAGGGCACTCTCCCCTAGTTCCTGTAAACTTGGGACCCAGCCAAACTTACGAGACAGGTGTACACCTCAGTCCAGGGAGGGGCATGTTGATGGCTTGCTCCAACATGTGCAGCTTTCCTGCTTGTGGCCTCTTCTGACCACCAGCCTTGCACAGGCCACCTCCATGCTGGGTAAGCCACGATTCCTCCAGGATGCAGGCTGGGCCTCTCTCTCCAGGGGCCTCTAAGCAAACATGACACCCTTCCACAAAATGGCATCATCCCAGAAGTCTCTCTTGACCTCCTCTTTCTTTTTCCAGCTCAAAAGGGTCAGGAAAGATCCCCCTCACCCTGATAAAAGCCTTGTTTACCAACATGACTTAGTGATCAGCCCAGTTCTTGCCACACACCCCCCTACTACTGAGCATGGACTGCTCTTCCCTTGCTTCCATGCCCTTGATGGGACCACTCACAGGCTGAGCAGCCTTCCCCACAGCAGCACGGCTGGAGCTGCCTCAGACGTCTGGTGGCTGCTTAGCATGGCCTCAGAACTGCGGCCACCCTCACAATGAGTGTTTGGAAAAGCACCTTGGCCTATGGGTCAGTGGACAGATGTGACAATCCGGGAACATGTGGCAGGAATGTAGTGAGGGAGACACAAGTGCTAACTTATCAAATGGCATCTCGAGGCGCAAAGGTCACATGGGGGAGAGGAGTGGCAGCAGCAAGGATTTACCTGAGAAGTAAAAACTTCCCTGGTACCCTGTACTCCCAGATGCCCACCTGGAGTAGGCTCTGCATTCTCCAAGTCCCATGTACATCTCTGAAATAGTCTTCTGAGTGCGGTATTCAAGGTTCCTTCATCCTTCCCTCCAGCAACTCCATTAGGCCCCTCTCCCCACAGCCAAATTCCTAACCAGTTTTTTGAGAAAATGGCATAACCTAAAGCCAGGTTCATTCACCACTGTGAAGCTTCTGATGTCTGAAAAGGACGGAACTATGTCTGAAAAATTTTCCACACTCAATGCATTCGTAAGGCTTCTCACCAGTGTGAATCCTGTAATGTTCACTAAGGTGTGCATACTTGCGGAAGGTTTTCTCACACTCGCTACACTTATAGAGTTTCTCACCAGTGTGAGTTCTATGATGTTCAGTAAGAGATGAGCTATGAGCAAAGGCTTTCCCACATTCTTGACATTCATAAGGCTTCTCTCCAGTATGAATTCTCATATGCTGAGTGAGGCAGGTATTCTGATTGAAGCCCTTCCCACACTCATTGCATTTGTAGGGCTTTTCTCCAGTGTGACTCCTCTGATGCCGAACAAGGCAAATGCTCTGAATGAAGGCTTTCCCACACTCGCTGCATTTGTAGGGTCTCTCCCCTGTGTGAATTCTCTGATGTTTAGTGAGGGGGGTGCTCTGAGTAAAAGCTTTGCCACATTCCCCACATTTATAAGGTTTCTCTCCAGTATGAATTCGCAGGTGTTTAATGAGGGATGGACTCTGACAAAAAGCTTTCCCACATTCCTTACATGTATAGGGTTTTTCTCCAGTATGAATTCTTTGATGTTGAGAGAGGTTTGCCTTCGTTTGGAAAGTTTTCCCACATTCATCACATTTGTGCGGTTTCTCCCCCGTGTGAATTCTCTGATGCTGCGTGAGATTTGAGTGTTTGCGAAAAGAGGAGCCGCATTCATTGCATAAATACGGTTTCTCCCCAGTGTGAATTCTCTGATGATGAATGAGGTGTGTGTTCTGATTGAATGACTTCCCACACCTACTACATTTATAAGGTTTCTCCCCAGTGTGGATTCGCTGGTGTTCAGTGAGATGTGAATGATTGCGGAAGGAATTCCCACATTCACTACATTTATAAGGTTTCACTCCAGTGTGGATTCTCTGATGCTGGGTGAGAAATGATCGACATCGAAATGTCTTCCCGCACTGTTCACATTTGTACGGTTTCACCCCAGTGTGGATTCTCTGATGCTGAACAAGGAACGAACTGCGACTGAAGGCTTTCCCACACTCCTCACACGCGTAGGGTCTCTCCCCAGTATGGGTTCTCTGATGCTGGGTCAGGGATGAGTGCTGAGTGAAATGTTTGCCACATTCATTACACTGCCAAGACCTTCTCCGTGTGGAGAAGGTTGAGCATTTACTTTGGTCTGAAATCCCATTGGCATGTACGCTACTTGTCTCCCACTGATGTAAACTCTCTCCTGTAGAAACCCTGAGATGTGTAACAAGGCTTGAGTTCAAAAGCAACCTTTTCTCAAAATTATATCCTTGGCTAATCATTGCAGGAGGTGTTTCCTTGTGGATGAAAGTTCTTCCCTTAAAACCTCCTTCCTGAAAAAGGCGTGACTTGGGAACGTCTCCGGGAGAGTTTTCCTTCATGCTCTCACGTGTGTATTTGTCATTGAATGCAGAATGCTGGGATTCATCCCCTTGGAGTGTCTTTCCCACTGTCTCTGGTGAATCAATTTCAGAGACATCCTGTTCTGGAGCAGGCTTGTTCACCCAACCTGAAAGAAACCACCAGAATGAATATCCCTTATGTGGGGCAAAGTGGAGGCCCCTGAAGTTCTGGGACCTAAGGTACAGATCTCGGTGAGGACCAATAAAGGCAAGTGGGACAAGTAATTCAAAGCTGCAAGTGGTGGAAGAGCTGTGCGTCAGAACAATGCGCTCACTGTTAGTGAGGAACCCCATGGAAAGGGCAGCTGTAGACGCCCAAAGAGTGAGAGAAGCAGAGAATATGGAGATAAAGGGAAAGCAACAACCACAGGTTAATGATCAGGGCAGGACAGAAAACATGGGCTGTTGATATTCAAAGAGTGGAAGAAAGTAGGAGAATGTAAAAGGGAAAATGCTGAAACTGAGCAAGACAAATGATTATAGGGGGAAGGCTGACCCCAAGAGAAGCCCACCGCATCTGCCCCCTGCATCCCCGAGGGTGGGGGTGGCTTCATCTCCTGAGCTTCCTTCAGTTTCTCCTGGACAACTTCTAAAGCCCTGCTGGGTTTCCCACTGGTTGTTCCTTGCTCACTCACCTGAACGGACCTCTCTTCCAAGCTCTCTCTCTTCAGCTTCTTGCATATTCAACACCCACAAATCTTCTCCTTGCTTTAATCGTAGAACACTTCAAGGCTGGAAAACTGGGAGCCCTGCTCACAGTGGAAAAAAAGGTAGGGGATGGGATGTCACTGTCCCAGTAAACAGAAAAATGAGAAAGAGCTGCATCCTAGGGAGACTAATAATTCATACAGAGGCTGTCAGGTTAGCCACGTGACTGCATCAGCAAGAATTGGGTTTGGCTTCCAGCCCTCTAGGTTCGAAAACTCCATGTGTCAGCTCTCCAAGAAGTGACAACTAGACAGACTCTCATATTAACAAACATTCAAGTGCTTGATGAATGAGGAAGAATGTCATTCATAACGATAAAAATAACTAAGAAGTGGATAGGAATATTCATGTCAATTAGTACACTCTGTCCATTATACAACAATCTACATGAGAAGTCAATAAAATCAAAAGTTGCACGGACAGATGGCCTCGGAGCAAGGCTAATGCACTGAGTCTGATCCACCCACCTCCGTGCCAAGGACCTAGGCAGGAGTTAGGGAACTCTCCTCGACACAACCTAGAGACACACCAACTGTCCTTTCTCCTAAATGTCGTATCCAACAGGTTTTCTCCAGGCACAGCTCAATATAGGAGTGTAGACTACAGTTTAAATAAACACTTTGTAAAATAATAGTAGAGTTTCTGGTGTTTGGACTGTCAAAATTATAAAAGTTTATCCAAAAATGTCTCCTCACATAATGCTGACATATGAAGGAGGACAGGCAGCATTATTTCAAGGAGGGCAGAGACAGTTTTAGCACAACTGAGAGCTCAGAAGGCACGAAACAGGCTGTGCCTGGGGAACTGCATAATGAGGCTGGTCCGTGCACTTCTCATGGAGGCCTGTACTTCTTCTTCTTCTTCTTTTTTACATTTTAGAGAGAGGCAGAGAGAAGGAAAAAGAGAGAGAAACATCAATGTGTGGTTGCCTCTCACATGCCTCCGGCTGGGGACCTGGCCTGCAATGCAGGTGTGTGCCCTGACCGGGAATGGAACCAGTCCCTTTGGTTCTCAGGTTGGCATTCAAACCACTGAGCCATAGCAGCCACGGCCAAACATCTTCACTATTTTTTTAAAAAAGATTTTATTTATTATTAGAAAGAAGGGAAGGGAGGGAGAAAGAGAGGGAGAGAAACACTGATGTGTGCGAGATCACATTGATCGACTGCTTCTCACACACCCCTAACTGAGGACCTGGCCCAAAACCCAGGCATGTGCCCTGACTGGGAATTGAACCAGCGACCTTTCAGTTTGCAGGCCAGCACTCAGACCACTGAGCCCCACCAGCCAGGGCCTGAAGGCCTGTACTTCTGTGTTGAGCTTTAAAAGTACAAGAGGATTCTATCTGGGATTTCCTGTTCCTCTTCCACAGCAGGGTCACAGAGTGGAGTGTGGTTTGGGTATAATCGGAGCTAGACAGTGGAGAGAAAGTCAGACATGCCCCTGCCTGCCCACTGCTTACATCACAGCTGGACAAAGACATTACACCAGTAGTCACAAAATGGGAATTACAAAAGTGGAAATATGGGGTGTTACGAAATACAGAGCAGCGGGCACCTAATCTGTTTGGGAAAGAAAGCCTCCCTGAAAAAGAGATTAGTAGAAATTAGACACATGAGGATGGAAAAGAATATACCAGAGAGATGAACAGAACTTATAAAAGGAATCAAGCCCAGTACTTTGGAAGAATGAAAAAGATCCAGTAGGTCAACGTATTAAGCACCAGAAATAGGACACGAAGCCTGAGTCAAGCAACGGCCAGATCAAATACAACCCTGCAAACCATTTTAAGGCATTTACCCCAAAATGGGCAAAAAGCCATAAAAGGGATTTGAAAAGGTTTGAAAAAGATGTAACATTAGATTTCCTGTTTAAAGAAATACATTAGAACATTCCCTGTCCATAAGAAAAAATATTTATACGGGGTGAAAGGCAGGGGAGGCAAGGTGAAAAGTGGGAGAGTCCCAGTAAGGGACTGGACTGCCTCAGAAACGGAGCCCACAGGCGTGGATGAATATTCAGGGGGGCGGGGAGGAGAGGGAGAAATCCAGGATAACTGGCTGGGTTTTGCTATGTGATGACAGTGTGAGTGGGAATCCTGGTGTGGAGAGGAAGAAATATGTTCAGTTTTGAAGTATCCAAACAGAAAGTACGTATACGTATCTGGAATACAAGGGAGAAGTTTGTGTTGAAAACTTGCATCTAGAGTTTTTGGCATAAAGAGAACAATTGAAATTCTGGAGTAACAGATCAAAATCATCAAAATCATCAAAAAAGGGTGTTGAGGAAAATCTCAACAGTAAGTTTACACAGTTAAAAGGAAGTTTAACTCTGGCTTTTGCTTTTACAGAGTCCTAATCCAGTAAGAGAAATAAATAAAAGAATTTAACATACGATAAAATTGGCATTTATAATAATAAGAAATTGATTATTCATAAATTATATTGAGACTGTTGCTTAACTACCTGGAACAAATACCTAGTGAGATTCCTACCTCATACTATATTCTCAAAAAAATCTAAACTGATTAAAGGGTTAAATATTAAAAATGAAACAAAAAATAAAATATTGACAAATGACTGATTTTAGGGTTAAGGTAGTCTTTTCTAAGCATTATGCATTAAAGCACAAACCACAAAGACAAACTGGATAAATCTGGCCACAGAAAAGCAACAATCTCTATACTCAACATACAAATAAAACTAAAAGGCAAACAATCTAGGAAAAGTACTTCAATTTACACATCAAAGAGTAGATATATCTAAGAGATAAAAGACTTATTAATGAGTAAGATAAACTGATAGACAAATAGTCTGTACAACAAATACACCAACATTACAAAAGGCCAAGAATCATGTCAAAACAAACTTCCATTCAGTGGTAGTCAAAGAAAAGGAACCCGAAGGAATGAAGAATCGATTTTTATATCGCACTGGATTTTTTTTAATGCTAAAGTTCAAGACCAGCAAAGGTGCAGGGAAAGGAAGCTTCTCTCACGTCACCAGTGAAAACGCAGATGGCTGCCGATTTTGCAGTGTAAATCTGGCAGCGTGCGTCAGACCCTGGCGCTGCAAGCTCCTGCGCAGTTGGGACACCATGATCCTTTGTGGGACAGGAACCGAGACAAAGACGGTTGGCACGTGTGTGCAGCACCTGCAGTGCATCGCAGATGATCCTCAAAGCCATCGCTACGCGTTCTACAAACGCCTGTGTTGTTCGACCCAGGAATTCCACTGTTAGAACTTTTTCACGGAGAAGTAACTTCCCAGAGAGGAAAAAAAAACTGAATCCCTTCATTAACTGTTGAAAAAAGTAAATCCCCTAAAATGTAGGAAAACACAATTTTCTATTGATGAACACTGAGGCTCAGCAATTATGGTACTTCCATTTGGTAGAAATTGTATGGACATCAAGAGTAAAAATAAAAGTAGAAATACAGAAGCAACTGGAAAATATTGAATACTTATATGTACGTAGAAAATATTCAGGATATCAAAATTTCTGGTAAACCTAACATCATGTATGTTAAAATATGTATGTGAATAAGATCAAGGAAAATTAATCATCAATCACTATGGTGAATTATGAATAATAAAGAGAAACTATTATTAATACACAAATGTTTACAAAACACACACATACTAAGGACAGAAGGAAACCCGCCAAAATGTTCACACACTAATCTCCAGGACATTTAACAGGTGATTTTCCTTTGCCTGTATAATCTTCTATGTATTTCACTTTCCCTACAATATACATGCATTACTTTTATAGTCAGAGAAATAATTATTTTGAAAATGACAGATCTTGCTCATGGGTTTCAACACCCCCCCCCCAAAAAAAAAAAAAAAAAAACAAACCCAGAAACAAAAACCAAAAGAAAAGCCAAATCCAACGGCTCTGGTATTGGCCTCCCACTCAGGGTGTGTTGGGAGTCAGGAAATTTCGTTCTGTCACTGCCCGTGTGCGTGGGCCTCCATGAAAGGCTACCTGAAAAGGGTGACAAATTAGACAGCACCCATGAGTCCTTCCAGCTTTGACATTCTGTGAATCCTTGACTAAATGAGTTGACGTATGTAAAACATTCTGACCATCTGTCACAAAGCAGGCACTCAGCAGCAGTTAAAAGTTACGATGTCTGAGGGCTTGAGAGCAAAGCCCGTGGGGAAGGAAAGGCATCTTGGAGACGGCCACTCCCCTTAAACTGCGGACCATCCGCACTGTCAGCGGCTTATGTCACACTGGGAACTTCTGTAAAGGGCTATAAAGAAAGTATTTCAGTCTTCCTGGGCTACAAGGCCGCTGTCATTATTCAGCTTTGCCTTTATAGTCTCAAAACAGAACTAGACAATCTGTAAACAAATGAGCTTAGCTGTTTCAATAAAACATTTTTTACAGAAAGAGGCGTTACAAAAACATGGACCAGACTGCTGACTCCCTGGTCTGTAAGTTCCCCAGAAAGGAATGTACAGGTGTTTCCACAAATGCCTACTACAGAATATGATTGTTAGTGATTTTCAGAGGCTAAAAGGCTGTGTCTGAATCCAGATTTGGGGTGAGATGGGTATTATGATGAAGGGAAATAGGAAAGAAGCTTTTAATAGTTTCATCCTGTTAGAAGCAATAGGGAGCTGGTTGCCTCCTCATACCTTGCAAGCTTTCTCCCTGCTGCCCCCCCCCCCCCCGCCTTTACCCTCTCAATAACTAGGTGAAGCGTCTGGGCAAGCCAGGTGAGCTTTTTCAGAATTCGAAACACAATTCTTTCAATAAGACCACACTTAAGTGTGCTCTTCTCTGAAGCCCTTCTTGGATTTGTCAGTTTCCCAGGGTCGCATAACCCAGGCTGCAGCTACACGATGGATCCATCTCTTTTGTCGCTTTGGGTCACTTGAAAGCAACCTGTTCTTGGAGAAATTATCTATTCTCTGTACCTCAATTTCCTCGTCAACAGCTACAGATAATACGTTGTTGTGAAGGTTAAACGAATTAGCACAACCGCTTTAAACAGGGCCCGTTAAGTTGTAAATATCAATACATGTAAAGTCGCAAAAATCTGCTCACGTGTGTGTATGTATCTTCCAACACTAGACTGGAAGCATCTTCTCATTTGGCAGGCTCCAACATCACTCATTCCGTAACCCTGTCCCGGAATTCTGCGCAATCTTTGGCAAGATACGGGGAGTAAAATTTGATGGAAGACCCTGACGTCTGCGTAGGTGCTACAGCATACTAGCTGTCCACTGAGCCTTTTAAACAAAGGAAGGAGGGGTTACTGGACAGCCCAGCTTGAGCTCAATGAACAGCCTTCGTATCCCCGGGGACTAGAGAAGCCAGCTGTCGACCCGCCCCACCATCTCGCCTTTAGCGCCGTCTCTTACGAGGACGAGGCTGGTCCCTATTGCGTTTCTGAGCTGCAGGACTGACTGTGGGAAGTAGATGGTATCCAGACCCAGACTCGGGATTTCGTTTCCTAACACTTATCGGATCACTCGTCTCTCACTCAACCATCCGTTCATTCACTCCATCTTCTCTGGCATCACCTCTGGCCCCTGCCCGCGAGGGCGGGGCCGAGGCCGCCGGGAGTTCCGGGCCGCCCGCCTGCGATGACGCGCCGGAGCGGGCTTCCTATGTAAGGCTCCGGCCGCCCCAAGCTGCTGCGGAGCCGCTCCCTTCCCCTCCCTGGGGTCCCGCCCGCTCGCTCACCATGCTCCGGGGGCCCCTCGGGGCGGTGACCGCAGGCCCAGAGGCGCTGAAGCCCGGGAAGCAGGCCTGCCCACCCCCGACCGGAAGAGCGGCGGCGCGGCCGGTAGTGCGTCACCAGCGGCCCCGCGACCCTGCTCTCGCGCATCCTCCAGCCGCTCCTGTAGGAAGCGGGAGGTGCGTCTTGGTGGGGGCCCCCAGACCCTGTCTTGTTCCCGATGTGCCGTTAAGTACTACTTAGTTCCGGAACAGCGACGGCCTCATCCCTCAGCTTAAAGAATCTCCTGCCTTTGACGTCCCGCTTCCCACGTCTGAGACCGTCACAGCAGTGGTTTTCTTTACTGCAGGAGCAGCAGCCTTGGCTTGGCTTGATCGATCGTTTATTTTGGTGGCCTCTTCGGGGAGCCAGCTGTCTACCCCACTGTCTTTGTCATTCCAGGCTACCATAACAAAATATCATCAACTGGATGGCTTAAACAACATAATTTTATTTTCTTACAAATGACAAGGCCAGACACAGACTCTTAATTCTCTCTCTGCTTCATAAGTAATTAGCTGAACTTTTACATCCTTTGACCAAGCTGGACAAAATAATTGCTAACTTGAGTTAACCAACCTTTTGCTAAGCTTCTATGACCCACACCCCACACCCCTAAATTTTGACGTATCCTCAGCCTGACCAGCAATGGAATGTGGAACAACTCATTATAATGGCAACTTCTGAGAATCGGCAGCCCTCCTCTTAGCTCAATTCTCCCAGCCATGGGAATTAAAGGTGATAGGGTATCTGCTTCCTCTGTTAGCTGCCAGTTCCCCGGTGCCCCCTTGGAAAACCTGCTTGCTTTGGGAAAGGGCTACCAGACAAAAGCCATTGGCAGCGGCCCCAGAATTGAGCCCCGAATTTCCATCTCAGCTGGGTAGCAGCAGCTCTTCACCTGCTCTGCGAGTCTCCTGGAGCATGAAGCTGGGACTTGAGGCGGATGACCTGAGTATGGCCCATCACCCTTGCCCTTCAGGGGTGCCTGGCTCTGTAGAGGCAGCGGGGGTCTCTGCCAACCCTCTATGCTGGAGAGTCTGCAGCCTCAGGAATTTGGAAGCGAGGAGAGCTCTACCGGTCCTTTCACCTCCATACAAGATGTCTTTTAATTGGCTCCCAACACAGTGGCACTGTACATATTCTCAGTGTTGTCCTTGTGCTCAGGGATACCGGCATCTGGGAGTCTCCCCAAGCCTGACCAAACTGTCGAGTAGGTGGGGGTTTGTCTTCAGCAAGGGCTGACCTCAGTGATGAGGGCAAAGAGGATGACAGGTTAAGTGTGTCTATGCCAAAGCAGGAGAAAGATTTAAAGTACAAATAAGAGATCAGAGGATGAATGGAAAGAATGACAAGAATTGAGGGAGAAAAAGGAGGGAAATCAAGAGGAGGAAAGCTAAAGGGAAGAGAGGCGAGGGGTGGGGAAGAATGTACAAGAAGAAATGGGAAGAGAAAAAAGAGGAAAAGGAAAAAGACCAGAGAAAGGCATGACCTGTGTCCCATTGCTGCCACCTGCAGGCCCAGTCTCCAAAGCCCATTTTCAGCACAGAAGTATTTCCCCAAGTCTCTGTACCTTGAGCTCCCCATGGTACAGGCTGGTCTCATGAGCTGCAGGTGGCTGTAAGCATCTCTGAAGGTGCCCAGCTCGGTGTAGTGCAGCTTGGCTCAGAAACAAGAGCATGGACAAGGAGAGATGCAAGCATTGCTGGACTCTGGCCTGTTCCCTGCCCCAAATCAAGTCTAACCCACCAGCCTCTTTGTTGGCTTCTGTGTGATTACCTTGCCCACTGCCCCCTCCCCTACCATGCCCCTCCCTCCTAGCTGCCTGCTACCTTCTTCTGTAACCACATTAGGTGTACATATTCTGTAGACATGTAAATAGTGTGAAGTCTACAGTATCTGTATCACTTGCAGACATTTGGTCTCTGCCATTGGAAACAGTTGGCATTTTTCTATTTTCTCTATCTTTTGTTAGATTATGAGGACAAATCTGTGATTGAGGAGTTGGTTCCAAAACAGGAAGTATTAGGAAAAACAGAGCCATAGAATCACCTCTAGAGAACTTCAGAATGACCCCCAAGCATCCAGGATTGGAGGATTTGAAAATTGGGAAGACACTCTTAAAATTCATCAGAGAAGTCCATCTCCAGGGCCCTGGCTCGGGCTCCTGCTGGGCAGCGCCAGAAAACCAGGCGGTGTCTTCCTCTTGGCAGTCCTCCCACTAAGAACCTCCTGCTGAACCCAGGGTAAGAGGTGAAAGGTGGGTAGGACCCAACTCAGCCCTTACTCCAGGGTGAATTTCAGATGGACCCTTCGCGCAGCACTAGGCTAGTCAAAGGGCTCCCCCATGGGAGCGTGTATGGTCTTCAGAGAGGAAGTCTTTGATTTAATTTCAACTGCAAATATCCAAACGGCAAAAAATTAAAATAAAAGGACTAACTGTAAACCGGGGAAATCATTTACAACACATGTGGCAGGTAAAAGAGTAATTTCTTTACTACAGTTTGTACAAATCAATTCTTAAACGGATTAACAACCCAACAGAAAGACTGCTAAAGAACATGAAGGAGCAATTCACAGAAAGAAAGGAAACACACATGGCTTTGAAGCACGAGGCACAATAACCAGTTTCACTCATAACTGAATGCAAAACATGAGAGCATTTTTCATTTCTCAGGTCAGCAAACAATAGTTTTATAGAGGACTCAGGGAAATGGGCATTTTCATACACATACTCATATGCAGTTTCTATCAAAATATCAAACGCAGTTACATGTATCAGTTATCCTGCAAAGTGGCACGCACGCCTAGGAGAGCGTGCCAGGGTACTCAGCATGGCGCTGTTTATAACAGCAAGGGGCAGAAAACCACCTACACGCACCACGGCACGTCCACACAACGGAAGACCACACAGCAGTGAAAACAAAGAATGAGGTAGATCTTATAGGCCAATACAGAACCATCTTCAAGAGAAGTGAAAAGCAAGGTATGGCGACAGTGTGTATCCTAAGCTTGCGTGTGGGGGTGGGGTTGGGGGGTGTGCAGAATACTGTAAATGTGTGAACCATCTCAGAAGGATCATTGAGATTTTTTTTTTTTTTTTAACCATAGTTCTCTCTGGGTACCCTGGGCTGGCAGACTTACTCTTCTGTTTGCTTCTCTACAACTTTAGACGAGGGGAGGGTCCCTGGAGGTGCACTGAGGAGGTGGCCTGGGGGAAGGGCACAGGTCTGGCCTCAGTTATTCTAGCCCTGACTGAGGCTCCTGGCCCTGTAAATGGGACAAGAGAACCTCGCTCCTGATGGGAGAGTTCACTGAGATGAGAGACCTCTGGCACTTAGCACAGAGCCCAGTACGCTGGAACCCCTCAGCTGACCGGGCGGTTACCACCTTCCTACTGGTTTGGGTTGCCTCCCCCACTCTCCTCCCAACACCACAGACGTGCTGGCCACGGGGCGAACGCACAGGGTGACCTCAAAGAGGCACCAGGACACCTGGGCCCAGGGCCCTTCTGGCCTGGACCAGGCCCCGTTTGTCACAGGTAACATCTCACCAGGGTGTGGAGGCCCGGATTTCTGGTGCGGGAGTTTGTGGATTGTCCCCACAGCCCACTCATCCCATCCCATCCCTCCTGACCCCCTACCATGCACAGGGTCGGAATCCCACGGTCCCTCTTGCGCTCTGACAAAAGCCGCCTGTGCGGTCTCCAGGATCCCTTTCCCTCGCAGCCCATCCCCCACCCTCCACGAGAACAGCTCACCGCTGCGCAAGGTCACGCGCTTTCCCGTTTATTAACCTGCTTCCCAATCATAAAAGATTCAGGCTCATTGTAAAAAAAAATGCAGGCAAGGCAGGAAAGCTTAACCAGTGTTAACACCAGGTGTATTATTTCCTTCCAGTCTTTTCTATACTACAAAAAAGGAACAAGAAAATTCTCTTAGAAATTAAACTGATTACTGCCAAAATGAAAAATTCACTAGAAAGGCAGAGAAATAATCAAGGTGGTCTCACTGGAAATGGCACAAGGAAATGGAAATAAGAGAGAAAGTAGTTGAGGATCAATCCAGAAGGTCCAACATTTGATTCACAGGATTCCAGAAAGAATAAAAAACAGAAAAAAAAATTTGGAAAGGAGAAATTGTCACACAAATAACACAAAAAAATTTCCAAGAGTAAGAGTACCTGAGTACTGAGTAAATTCCACTGAGAACATTAGGAAATTGAGTACACCAAGGATAAAGTGGATACTTTATTACTTATCCTCACCTGAGGACATTTTTTTCATATCTTATAGAGACAGAGAAAAGGAGAAAGGGAAACATTGATGTGAAAGAGAAACATAAATTAGTTGCCTCCCGTACATGTCCTGACCGGGGGTTGAAACTGAGACCTAGGTATGTGCCCTGACTGGGAATCAAACCTGCAACCTTTTGGTTCATAGGACAGTCCAACCAGCTCAGCCACACCAGCCAGGGCAAAGCAGAGACTCTAAAAGCTTCCAGGCGCTGGGGCACGGGAACAGATCACAAGAATACAAATACTATTTATTGTCAAAGAAATAGGAATCATATATTGGGACCAGACATCCACAAACTTCTGAGAAAATTTTTAATCAAGAACTCCAGAGCCAACCAAACAGCCAAATAAGTGTGACAGCAGAGTTTTGGATATATAAGCATTCAACACCTTTGCCTTCTATATGCTGTGTCTTGAGGCCTTGCTGCAGTAAAGTGAAGGAGTTAACGAAGAAAGAGGAAGATGGGAACTCAGGACACAACAGAACCCATGGAGCAACAGAACTGCAGGCAGAAAGACCACCAGGACAGACGAGAACAGGAGGTACAGGGCTCAGGACGGGAAATAGGAGAAAACGGGACTCGAGAGTAACTGGATGGAGAATTTGAAACACACACACACACACACACACACAAACTGAGGACATGCTAAAAGCAACCAGTGCAAGAGGAAAAGACAACTACAACTTCAGTAAAAACAAAAGGCTGGTCCAAAAAGGAAGTCTAATGAGAATAAGGTACTCGGACCTGCAGCGGACATTTGCACCGTCACAATGACATTCCTGCCATCTATTTTCAGCTTTTAGAACAAACCAGTAAACAAAGCATAAAAAGAGACTGCCTACGGTTTCAGACCAGTATTGAAGAGTTCTCAGACCTGATATTGTCACAGCGGCAGGGGTGGGAGAGGGAAGAAGAGAAAGGGCAGGTGCACCCCCAGCTCACACAATGGGAACTGAGCTACTGTTTATAGTTAGTATAAAAACTCAGTACATACGTATAATAAGTAATTTATTTTTCCTGATTATAAAGTTCTTGCTCCTTATAGGAAACATGGAAAACACTTTTTAAAAAACCCTTTAATCACCCGCAATTCTATCACCCTCAGGGCCTGGGTCCGAGCCTAAGGTCCACCGTTCACCACCAGTACAGCCATGAACACACCACTCAACCACCTGACCATTTGCTTGTATTTCTTTCAGGTGATTTATCTGTATACCTTCCACTAGCGTATGTAACAGTATGAGGACTGTACTACATACACCATTTTCAGCCCAGACTGTTTCCACTTTAAAGCACAGAGTAAAACTCTGGGTACACAGGGTGTCATGCCCTCCTGTGTTTCTCAGTCCATTTCTAAGTATGTATGCCCTTGGCCGCAGGCCCATCAGAGGCTTCCCAGAGACGGGGCTTGAAGCAAATCTGAGAAGAAACCTACGTGGGCTAAGTAGGCAGGGCTGGCTGGAGAGGGTGGCGAGGCGTCAGAGGCATGCAGGGCGGCGGGAGCGCAGGCACGAGGAGCGAGCACAAGCCTCCAGGCTGCAGCTGGACGGCGCACGGGAAGCCGAGAGAGGAGACTGGAAAGACACTATGAAGAGCTGAGTCAATCGTGTTAATGGGACCAGTTTCCCACAGAAGACATGAGGAACGGGTCTGGCAGACCTTGTGCGCTCAGGCACCCTGGGTCTAGAACCGCATTTGCGGCAAGGAGAGTGCACGATAAACACTTCTGTAAGACCGTATGTGTGGTACACGGGACGCCAGAATGCCTCCTGGGCTTCCAGCCTGAGTGCTGAAGAATGACACAATCTGCTGAGGGAGGGAATTCAGAGGCAAGCGTTGCAGTCTCACCTCAGTTTTGAAAACATCACTGGTGATGAATGCGGCACATCCCCAGGTGAGCCTCTGGCCCTGCGGGATACAGGAATCGGCCTCAGGGAGCCGGGATGTCCCTCAAACGAGCACAGCACTGAACGTGCCACTACACTTCTCCAGAAGAGGATCCACAACCTCCATGAGATTCTCAAAGCGGCTGTGACCCCAGAAAGGTCAGGCTCACTGGATGGAGCAGCAAGTGGAGAAGCGACAGAAGGGAGGGGACAACTGTCCAGGCGGGGAAGAGCGCGGATGCAGAGCGCAGAAGCTCAGCTGTGCCCAATCACGCCTGTTCCCCAGCCTAGAGTGACTCACCACCAACTGTGCGGAGCACACGCGGGCTGAGGAAGCCTCTCCCGCCACGTGCTTCCAGAGCACGCATCCGATGCGGTACCACCTTCCCACCACCGGGCTGCACGTTAACGCACATCTGTGGGTCTCCCTCGAGAGTGGGGACAAGTTTCCTTTCTCAACCCTTGATGCCCGTTGCTAGGGCTGGCTCTTTGTCTGACAGCTCTTGGTAACTTCAGATAACGAGGCTTCAAAGCTCCCGCCCACTTCTAGCGAGACCCGCCGAAGGGAGATGACTCAGACCTGACCCTCCTCCCCTATTAGAAAGTGTACAGACCCCTGCTCCTCACAGTTGTAGGTTGGCCTCTTGTGCTCTCCTCTGCAAATGGGCTCCATGGCCTAGCGCACCCATTCCTGCCGCCCATGATCACGCACTGAGGTCCACGAGGGGTCACTGCTGAGGTCCCCACCAGCCTGCAAGCAAGAGTGTGGCAGCCATCCCTCCAGACGCTTGCTTGTGGCCACTCACGACTACCACCAGCACTGCCTGGGCTCCACTTCCAGGAACTGCTCGGGTGGAAGTGCCAAGTACCCTGGGGAAGCCTTCCCCCCACCACCCTGGTACCTCCAAGGCTGACTCAGGTCACTAGTGGCAGAGCTGCTTTCTCGGGAAGCCCACCCTCCCATCCATGGCCACAGTGCTGGATTCCCAGAGCACCTGCAGCCTCCCCAGGCCTCCGGCAGTGCAGTCGCCTGTGACCTGGCTCAGGAAGCACAACGAAGCTGCCTGGTGGCCAGCCCAGCAAAGTCAACACCGGGCCCCCATCCTAAGTGGCCACCACCGGCCACCAGACTTCTAGAGGCACTAGGCTCTTTGGAGTTCCTCCCCAACCCCTCCTTTCCTACCCCCTTCCCCTCCTCATCCACCTCATAGACTAGGCAGGCCACAGCAAGCAAGGAAACTGGGACTCAAATCAATAGTTGGAACAAAAGGAAGAAATAAACATTCAACTGGAACAAAATGAAGAAACAAGAATTCAAAAAAATCAGAAGAGTCTGGGAGAACTTCAGACATACCAACATCTAAATCATAGGGGTGCCAGAAGGAGAAGAGGAAGAGCAAGAAATTGAAAACTTATTTGAAAAGATAATGAAAGAAAACTTCACCTATTTTGTGAAATTTTTTGTGAAATATATCTATTTTGTATATGTATACAAAATAGATATGTAAGTCCAGGAAGCTCAGAGAGTTCCAAACAAGGTGGACCCCAAGAGGGACAGACCAAGACCCATCATAATTAAAATGTCAAAGTTTAAGGATAAAGAGAGAATCTTAAAAGCAACAAGAGAAAAGGAGAGTTATCTATAAAGGAGTTCCCATAAGATTATCAACTGATTTCTCAAAAGAAAACTTGCAGGCAAGAAGGGGCTGGCAAGAAGTATTGAAAGTCATGAAAAGCAAAAACCTACATCCAAAATTGCTCTATGCAGCAAGGCTATTATTTAGACTAGAAAGGCAGATAAAGTGCTTACCAGTAAAGGTCAAGTTAAAGGAGTTCATCATCACCAAGCCCTTATTATGAAATGGTAAAGGGACTTAGCTAAGAAAAATATCAAAACTATGAATAGTGAAATGACAACTCACAACTATCAACTACTGAACCCCCCCAAAACCCCAAAAGAACAAAAACAAAGTGAACTAGAACGGAAACAGAATCATCACAATGGAAATCACATGCAGGGTTATCAGTTGGGAAGGGGTAGGGGGAGAACGGGGGGAAAAGGGTATGGGGAATAAAGCATAATTGGCAGATACAAAATAAACAGGGGGAGGCTAATAGTAGCACAGGAAATGGAGAAGCCAAAGAACTTGTATGTACAACCCATGGACATGAACTAAGGAGAGGACTGCTGGAGGGAATAGGGGTACAGAGCATGGGGGAAAAAGAAAAGAAAGGGACAACTGTAATAGCATAGTCAATAAAATATACTTAAAAAGAGACAAAAATTTAAAGAGCCCTAGGTGACATGCAGTCAAGGCTGAAAACCACTGCTCCACCGCAAGGATGGGGTCACGGATGCCCAAACCTAGCTTAATGGCACAATCACCCCATGATTCTTCTGAACCACCTGTGAATGGGACTCCTTTGCCAGTAAATTACAATCATGCAAGAGGATGAGTATACAGTGTACAGCTAAACACAGCTGACCTGTCCTAACATTCACCCATCCCAGGTGACAGCTTTCAGGAAAGTACATTAGCCTCTTGGTAGGTCAGTCACCGATGTATCCCAAACTTCACACCTGCTCTCCCTTTTTTGAGCTTCCTGATCATGCTAGGCTGGGGGGACTCTTAGCCTGTTCCTATCCTAGCAGACATGTGGTGTTACTTCTCCACTCCCGGACAAGGGGACAGAAACAGGCACTGCCAGCATTAGTGACGACTTGGGCATTTCTGATTCTTACTACTGAATTCTGATTTCTCGTGTTTGTGTCCCTCCGATTCAGGGTGGCGTGGGGAAAGGATGTTGCACGCACTTTGATGAAAGGCTGTAGTGGAAGGGGAAATCAATAAGCTTTCTTGGGTATGCCTTCTGTATGTGAAAGTGCTCCGTAAATTACCAAACACCATGACGATTAACACTCAGTCCTGCAGAAACCAGACAATAAGAGCACGGGCCTTCTGCACGCGGAGTCGCCCCAAACTGCTTATCACCAGGTGCGGCATTCATGGTAAACGCTCTTGCATGCTGAACGGTGGTGGTGGACAGACCCAGAGGTCAGGAGACATACATCCCAGTCTTAGATTTGCTGTCTGCTAGTCACACTGCTTGAGGCACACACCAACATCTGTCACCTCAGCTTCCTTACCTAAAAACAAGACCACACACCCCTTTCTCAGTTTCCCGCAGGTCTGGGTGGCGATTACAGGTGGCTGGACAAGCAGCATGGCAGAACAAAGAGAATCTGGATGTGGGTCTTGGACTTGAATACAGGCTGTCACTTGTTGCGTGGCCCTGCTTTAAATGACCACCCGCAGGTGAACGGGGCAAACATCTCGCTCAGTGCTGCAAGGACTAAGGTAATGACCTACATGAAGCATGAGGTAAGGGCTGGGTGTCTCCATGCTATATGTAAAGGTGCACCAACAAAGAATCAAGTTCCATGTAAATACAAGGCAATGTTCTGTAGCTCTACCTACTGCATAGTTTTATAAATAACTTCCCAAGGGTAAAGGCTCAGTGGCAACAGGCATCTTACCTTAGACAGTTTCTTCATCCTTCTGAAAACTGTCATATTCCAATACCTCTGAACTTCTCAAAACCAAACACACACACACACACACACACACCTTCCAGACCCCACCCCGCCCCTCCCTCTCCTTTCACTTTCTTTGGTCCCCTCAGAGTTAGAAGGGCCCCATTTTCCCCTCCTAAAGACTGTCCAGAAAGTGGGGATGTCACCTAGACTGTGGAGAAAACACGGGCCAAGCCCGCCTCCAGGCCAGCTTCCCTCTTGACTCCTCTCCCCGAGAAAGGGCTGAGGGGAGCATCTCACCGAACGGAACACAGGGGAGCCGGGGCGACGGGGAGACGTGCGAAGCGGCCCCAGCGTGCCGTCTCCATCTATCTGCAGGTGCTCGGCCACGCTGGCCGGGGAGCGGTCCGGGGAGGCTCACTCGGGCTCCCCACAGCTCTACCACACCAGGCTCATGAGGTGCAGACGACAAGGGAACCTGGTTTTCTCACTTGTGTCCATTTTAGGAGCCGTAGACAGTAAACAGGCTTATTAAAAATGTTTCGATTACCTAGGGAATGGAAAACTTATAAATATTCATAGGTGAGTTGTTGGTGAATTGCGACCCCAAGTGAAATTACCAGTTTAAAAAAACAAAATTTAGCTTAAAATTACCTTTCCCCAAATGGGACCTTTATCACCTAGCTTCATAGGACCCATTTCTGAGAGAGCTACATTCTCTCGCAGCCAGTATCACCGCTGAGGGGACAGTTAAAAACAAAGTCCTTGCCTGGGGGAATTTTATTTCCATTTCCCGAACATTTGTTTCTGAAATGCTTGTGTTTTGTGCTGCACTCCTGAAAGACGTCATTTTCATGGACAGAGCAGGCCTCATTTTTACAAAGGAGGAAGGAAGCAGCAGAGGTGGCTACGCCCCTGACCTGTCACTCGACCAGGTGGGTCCGGTGGTGCCGCATGAGGTGCGAGTTGGAGATGAAGGCCGCGCCGCACTTCTCACACTCGTAGGGCTTCTCCCCGGTGTGGGTCCGCTGGTGCACGGTGAGGCTTGACCTCTGCCGGAAGGCCTTGCCACACTCGCTGCACGTGTACGGCTTCTCCCCGTTATGGATTCTCTGATGAATGAGCAGGTACGAGCTGCAGGTGAAGGCCTTCCCACACTCGTTACACACGTAGGGAAGATCTCCACTGTGAATCCTCTGGTGCACGATAAGGCAAGAGAGCTGACTGAAGGCTTTTCCACACTCGCTGCAGTCATACGGTTTCTCCGCGGTGTGGATTCTCTGGTGCACGATCAGGTGTGAAAAACAACTGAAGGCCTTTCCACACTCTTTACACTCATATGGCTTCTCACCGGTATGGCTTCGCTGATGCACAATAAGATTGGCGCTCTGGGTGAAGGCTTTGCCGCAGTCGCTGCAGGCGAAGGGCTTCTCCCCGGTGTGGATCCTCTGGTGGACGATGAGGTTGGAGCTCCGAGTAAATGTTTTCCCACACTCATTACATTCATAGCACTTCTCCGTCATGTGGACCTTCTGGTGCCGAGCAAGCTGGGAGCTGTAACTGAAGGCTTTCTCACACTCGCTGCACTTGAAGGTTTTCTCTAAGGAGTGGATTTTTTGATGCACTGTCAGGTTGGAACTCTGAGTGAAGGCCTTCCCACACTTGGCACACACGTAGGGCTTCTGTCCAGTGTGGATTCGCTGGTGCACGACGAGGTTGGCGCTCTGAATGAAGGCCTTCCCACACTCATGACACTCGAAGGGCTTCTCCCCAGTGTGGATTCGCTGGTGCACGACCAGGTTGGCGCTCTGGGTAAAGCCTTTCCCACACACGCTGCAGGTAAACGGTTTCTGCCCCGGCTGGCTTTTCTGGTTTCTAATGGGGCCAGAACTGAGGCAGTATCTTTCCCCGGATTTCTGACATTTCTGGTCTTCCTCTTCTTTGATGCTTTCTGGTACGTGACAGTACTTCACGGCCACTTGTCTGAAGTCTTTCTTCTCCCTCTTTATTCTCTGCCTCTTTAACATGGTCCCTTGTTCACACCATTCTTCTAACTCCGGTCCTTGAGAGGCAGCTTTCTGGAGTCTTCCTGATATCAGAAATGGTTTTTCTGCTTCGTCACATATTTCAGTTTTTGGAACCAGTAACTGTGGGTTCTTGGTTTCACCTCCTGAAACAAACAAAAATACACGTCAGCTTTTGCTGACCTGGAGAAAGGATAGGATCGTAACGTCACAACGGTCAGGAAGGATGCGACTTTGCAGTCTGCCAAAGGGCCCACCGAAGGAAAGAATCCCTTCACACGTTGCCCCTCCTCCGCAGGTTCTTCTGCCGGGTCCGTGACCTCCCACACCCAGAGCGGAATCCCAATCCATGGCCTCCCCAGCACTTCCCTTTACCTCCATTAGACACTTAACCTGCGGCTTCACGCCAGGGCGGCTGGCCCTAGACAGGTCTCCTCCCAATGGTCTGAGCCCAAGCACACCACGGGGACCCATCAGAAGGGCGCCAGTGTGCACCCAGGCTCGTCTTCCCACCTCAGCCTCCCGGTGCAGATCCGCTCACAACCCGCCGGCTCACCAGGGAGACTCCCTGCACACGAGTGGAGATCGAGGCAACTCAGGTGCTACGCATGAGGACGCTGGATCTCAGAGAGAAGGTGAGCAGGGACAGAAAGGGCCACACTGGACACCAAGACGACTAGAGTGGCCAAAGCCCCCAAACACTGAGAGGCTGTGCAGCAGCGCAGGATAAGAACATAAATCCTGGAGCCAGGCTGCACGGTTTCAAATCCCTGCTCTGCCACGTACAAACCGCATGACTTGGGGCTGGTAACTTCTGTGCCTCCGTTTCCTTACCTCTGAAATGGAGGCAACAACGTATCTACCTCATTGACCATGAGAGGAGGCACCGGGTTTCTCTACGTCAATTGCCGAGAAGAGCCACAGAGCCCTGGAAGCGGCTGTGTGTCTGCGGTGACTTTCGGCCTGACCAGTGGTGCTGTGGCTGGGAGCCAGGAGGAAAGGTGAACCTTAGGGGATGGCACTTCCTGTGGTGACAGATGACAACACTAGAGGGACTAAAGGACAATGGAGTAAACATCTTAGCTCCAATGTTGAGGAAACAGCCTACCTTTGTGTCAGAGAAAGCTGCCCTTCTGAATTAAGTGTAAGACATGGTGCAGCCTGCTCCACCGTGCCAAACAATACCAGAACATCAACACTTGTTTTATTTAAAAAATTTTAAAAGATTTTATTTATTTATTTTTAGCAAGAGGGGAAGGGAGGAGAAAGAGAGGGAGAGAAACATCAATGTGTGGTTGCCTCTCACCCACCCCCAGCTGGGAACCTGGCCCACAACCCAGGCATGCACCCTGACTGGGAATCGAACCAGTGACCCTTTCGGTTCACAGGCTGGTGCTCAATCCACTGAGCCACACCAGCCAGGGCTGAAACTTCCTGAAGTTTTAGAACTCTGACTAGTCTCTGGTTGCTCTACATTGCATCAGAACCCTGATGGTGTCAACAGGGGATCCCATGTCAGTGACATCAAAGCTCTGCCTATCTCCTCTCCAGGCCACTGCCCTTGACCATGCAATGCGCAGCCAGGGCCACACTCCACCAGAGCTGGCAGAGCAAACCCTTATTAAGTGTTTGGGAATTAAATAAAGCTCAGGAACACTACTCAAACGATAAGGAAGGTGGGATGAGGGTCAGCAGGGGTGGGAGCCAGGCCTTCCCACTGGCAGTGTCAGCCTGGAAGGGGGCAGCTTCATCACACGGCAACTGCCGGGGGGGGATCCAGCATCCCCACGACGCCCCACCGGCTCAGGCCAGGGGGATTCTCTGAGCGGAGGTGCATGGCTGCGACGGAGCACCACGGGGTGCAAGACAACAGCCCCGTCTGGCTGCCTGGTTAGGACTACGGTAGCATGAGATTCCATCACGATCATTCAGGTAAGAAGGGCAGGGTCACAGAAAGGAAAGGCCTGAGTACTAGATGCAGCAGAGCCCCGAACGTAACAACAAAAAAATCTGAAATGTTCACCTCTTTCTGGTTCTATCTACTCCGACTGTTCTCTCTCTCTTTTTAAACCTGCTCCATTTTTCTTCCTGTAGTTTAACTATTCTTGTATCTTCTTACTTTTTCTACCTCTTTTCCCTACTGCCTCTCTTACTGCTCTTCTCTCCTGGTGTTTATTTTTTTAAAATTCTAAGTGAACTATTCCAACTTTTCCCTTGTATAGTCTCTTCCACTTTCCTTCTGCTCATCACACCCTGCTCCTTTCTGTCCCCCCCATTCTTTATCACCTACGTCGCGCCTTACTGTTCTCCCTTCTGCCGCTCCTTCCCCATCTTTCTTCCCACCTCCTTCTCTCCTTCTGCTCCTCCCCACTGACATTAGGGGGGCCCATCCCCCGCCAAGCAGGTTCCCCAACAGAACAAGCCCAGGAAGCCGTCAGCTCATCACTGCACTTGTTCCCCAGACTGCGCCCCCACCCACGCCCCCACTTTCCTTACTGCGAGACTTAGGAAGACACGACAGATGAAGACTGGCGGGAACTACGGTACCGATCAGACCCAGGGACAGAAGCGTTCTTTGTGTCTGCACAACGCTGCATGTTAAAGTTCATGCAAAACCAGGAGCAGAACCAGGAGCAGCGGCAGCTCACAAGGTCTTGCTGTAACTGCCCATTTATCAGCTCCATCGCACAGACAGACAGGGAGCAAGGGTCTTGGCAAGCGCCCAGAGGGGACAAGGCCAATCCTGTGTGCTCAAGCTCAAACCAAAATCAAAAGAAAGATATTTTTCTTTCACTTTTTAGTTAGCTGCTGACTATATCCTGAGATATGAAGGGTAACTTGATGTACTAAATTTATAAGTCCAGTTCATTAGATTTACTAAAGATTTCTGTTTATCAAGATTTACAAGATTTATAAGTCTGCCTGCGTAGGTGTTGGAAATGTTTTAAAGAACTAAAAATATCAAATTTACAATTTAATATATTTTTTATTTGAGAAAATAAAAATAGATTGTTATGTAGGTGGAATTAAATGACCAAAAAAGTTTTAAAAATTTTAATTTATAAAACTTGAAGGTTACCTAACCATGAATTAAAGAAAAAGTACAAGTGTTCTCATGTTCATGAAAATATTTCTAGATGTATAAATCAACTAAAAATAAGGAATATTTAAAAGCTTCACAACACTGGTTTAGCGAAATGACTTGGTTCAAACATGCCTGAGCACCTGGCTAGGGAGGAGACTGGGTCCCACAGACTCAGGCCCTGCCCTGTGCCAGGGAGACTCACAAAACGAGTGCTAGAGGGGCCTCAGCAGTCACCCAGGGTGGGGGTGGGGCTGCCTCCACAACACAGGACTCATGGCGAACGCTTCTCACCCAGTTACGAGTCACTCTGCCAGCAAGCTTCTGCCATTGCTAGACACACAGAACGCACTTCCCTTTCCCGAGTCCCAGCTTACAGATCCAGGGGATGCGCCACCGAACCCTCCATGAAGAGGGTTTTAAACACCATTACAGCTGACACAACAGCTCAAAACCTTCTAGAATTTGCACAAAGATCTAGGAAAACAGAACACCCCCCAGGGCATTTTCTCAAAATCACAACAGAAGTTGAGCCCTGCTACCTTAGGTAGCTTTTCTTGCAGGCTCACCAACCTATGCTGAACACAGAGTACATGAAGAGGACACACACCTACATGTATGAACAGATATGAAACCTGCTGAGCAATCAATGTGAGGAAAGGGTGAATCTGAAGTTCACCTGCGTTTGTCTGGGTCTTGCCTGTATGAGAAACAAGCCATTTCCCGAAACAAATGCATAGGCATCTTCCAGCATTCTGAATCAGGGGGCTGAACTTACCTAGAGAGGCCATGTTCCCACGAGTCTCCAGTCCCTCGCTCCTGGCCAGATTCCCTAGTAATGAGTAGCTGCCGAGGGTCGCAGCAGCAGGTACCTCCCGCGTTGCCTTCAGGACTACCGCCATGTCCCAGAACAAGTTCTGACCCTAGAGACAGGCAGGCACAGGTGTGTGTAGGAGAGGATGGGGGCGGGGGCGGGTGGGAGTCAGGTATGATGACAGATTTTGAGGATGAGACTGTAAGTACCTATTCCTGAAAACCATAAAACAAACAACACCCCCCACCCCACCCCCGGAAAAAAAACCTTCTCTCTCCTTCTCTCTCCTTCCTTCCTTCCAAGAAGAAGGAAGCCAGTGTCTTTCCTAATCCCCAAGACGAATTAGGCAGAAAAGCCAGCCAGCCACCTTCTTCCCCATCAGTCTGATCCCACTTCACTGCTCTCTCCAGCATCCAAACCTAACTTGCCAGTGAATGCATGATAAGAGGGCACATGGAGACATTTTGCAGAGTAGAATTTTCTAAGATCTAATGATCAAAGGTCATCATACTACTATAGGGAACCTCACCTGGCTAGTAACGCTAAGGGGTGTGTTTGAAAATATAAGGACCACAGCAGTGTACAGCCTCATCACTCAAAGCGTGGTCCGCAGTTCGAAAGAATCACCATCACCTGCAGGCTTGTGGGAAATGCAGAATCTCAGGCCACACCCCAGACCTCCTGAATCAGAACCTGCACTTTAACAAGACCCTTCTGCAGGGGTTCCTACGCACACTGAAGTTGGAGAAACGCAGGTTACAGCTCGCAAATCCTGACTAGAACCACCCGAACAGTTTTTAAAACTATAAACGTCTGGGTTCCCCCCCAGGAGAGGCTGATTTAACTGGAATGAGGTACGGCATGGACACCAAAGTTTTTAAAAATCTCCCAGGTAACCCTGTGCAACAAAGTTTGAGAATCCCCAGTTTATAAAGTACTGAATGTCACACCAGGCAGAAGAGAATGTTCCTATCATATTCCAAAGGACTGAGGGCCAGGGCCCCAGCCAGAAACAAGACCCCAGGAGTACGGGCGGAGGGACAGCGTCCCCTCTGAAATCACCTGGGATCTCCGCCTCTCTCCCCCCTCATTCCTTCCAGGCCACTGCTTACCTTTTCCTCCTGCTCCGCCACATCAAGGCCTCTCTGCGGATCCTCTCCAGGAGGCCAGACGTGCATGTTCTCAGAGAGCACTTCTTGACTGGATGCCTGCCCTAGGCAGTTTTCCTCCTCTTCCTCCTCCTTTTTCACCGTCACTGGGCCCCAAGGGGCCGGGGCCAGGGCCATGGCCTCTCTCAAATCGGCAGTCATCTTCTCTGCTCCGCAGGAGAACTCCTGGCGCTGGGGACTGCCCAGCAGAGCTCAAGCCCCATCTAATCTTTCAGTTTCACGAGTTTCTTCTCAAGTTTCTTCCTGGGGCCAGGATGAGTATTGCCTACTGAGAAATCAGAAAACATCGTCAGCACTGAGCAGAGGTCTGCCTGGCGGCCACCAGGCCCACTGGCCAACCTCACCACAGCCTGGTCAGAGCGGCCCTGCCCCAGGGGTCTGCTCTGCGCCTCACTCACAGGACGGAAGGGGCTGGGTTGTAAACATGTAGTTTGTTCCCACAATTACATTACAAGCAACTCTGTATAATGTCTATTGATTTTTCCCGTTATAAAATTAATACATTATTATTATACAAACTTGAAAAACACAGAAAATCGTTAAAAAAATCACCTCTGGTCCACCTCCAAAGAGATAATCACTGTGTATCGTAGAATATATTTCTTTTCTTTTATAATAGATTTCTTTTAAGGAAAACTTCCAACCACACTGAATATTATAACAACTTCAAAACTTTTTAGTTTTAACTGTAGGGATTCTTGTTTTCACAATTATCATGTTTGTTTTTAAGAAGGGACATTACACCCTGGCTGGTGAGGCCCAGTTGGTTAGGGTGTCATCCTGTACACCAAGAGCCTGGGAGTTCGATCCCCGGTCAGGGCACACATGGGAAGCAGCCAATGAAGGTGTCTGTCTCACACTGATGTTTCTTTCATCCCTTTCTTCTCTAAAATCAATAAACATATCAAAAAATTTTAAATAAGAAGGGAGATTACAACCCAAAGATTTTAGTTAATAGAGAAATAATAGAATAAACAAAAGAATATCAAGCAAAAGACTGGGAGCCTGGATGCCAACATGTCAGGGGTGGTTACCACTAGGCGATGTGATTACAGGTAGTTTTGAGGTTCTTTCTGTTGAATTTTTACTTTTTCCATTTCTTCCCAATGTCCTGTGAGACTAAATATTACTCTTAAGATAAAAAAGATTTTTCATGTTGCCAGTCTTTACACTTATCATTTTCAGTAGCTACACAACCACCTCTGGTGTTAATTACAATTTTCACTGAACAAGGATCAATAACACAGAAATACACATAATTAAACATACGTCCTACACAGCACCACACGCACACACAGAACAGTTATCAGTTTACTTAGCCTTTTCCCTGCATTGCCATACATGTATGTACACCTTCACGGCTTTATTTTTCCACAGCATGTTATATCACACATGTATAATAACCTTCAGCAATCTGCAGTTTATTTTGAACCCAATTTCCCTATTTCACAACAGCCTAGTCATCTTAGACAGATGCTTCAACGTAAGTGCATGCAGAGCTCTCACGTTCTGGCACAGAACTCTCAATCACAGCTGTGATTTACCTAGCCCTCTTTTATTTATCAGCTACTGCTTTAGTAAAGGGAGTTTTGATTCTTTCCAGTTATGTTAATAATTAATGCTAATTTTTTTTCTGTGAAAACAGAGTAAGAGGGATTACTGGTTGAAGGATTTTATGGTTGACCTGTATTGCCAAATTGCTTTCTTAATGACCACACCAAATCACACCACCACCAACTTGACAGTACTCGTTTATCACAGAAAGCCAACAGGTTTTTGTTTTAAAGAATTCTGGTGATAAAATTATCTTAATATGAGAAGAATGAGAAATGTCTATTCCCCTTTACACGCTTTATTAGGGGGAAAAAATTGCTGCCCTGGACCAGTGGTAGCTCAGCTGTTCAGAGGATCATCCTAATTGCCAAGGTTGTGTGTTTGATTCCCCATCAGGGCACAGGCAAGGATCAACCCATGAATGCATAAATAAGTGGAACAACAAATAGTGTGTCTTCCTTTCCCTTCCTCTCTAAAAGTCAACAAACAAATAAGTAAATAAATAAATGCTACATTTCACTAACTCCTCTTTCACTGCTATTGAAGTGTTCATATGCTTTTTACAAGATGTTACCTTACTGGATACAATGAGTTTCTTCAGTAATGCAATACTTTGATTCCTGCAACAAATATTCATTCTGTGAGATTATTCTGCCTTGACTAGCTGAATTGTACCAGGCAGGAAGACCCTTTTAACTCTCGTTTCACCTGTGAACGCGCAAGTCTGGCTAAAGTGAGTAATGTCATCAAACTGCTGGTCCCACTTAAGTCGGCCTTCAGACCTAGACAGCACAGTCCCCCAGCAAGAACTTCCCCTCCACTGTCCTTTCCCTACTCCAAACGTGGCAGCCCACCTCCTCCACCAGGCCTCGCGCAACCCTGTTCCCAGGGTGAGCCTGTCTCCTGGGAGGTTCCTGTCCAACATGTCCCAGGCCAGGCCCTCCGCAGGCGGCAGCCGGGCTTCGGAAGTAGTGGGGCGCGGAGCCACCCTCGGACAGAGCTGGCGACCAGAGGGAGGACGCGCTGGCCCACTGCAGGGATGGCTGGTCCCGCGCCCGCGACGTTCGCGCCCACCCCCGCCAAGCCCGCTTACCGTCTTACCGTGAGCCACGGAGAGACGCGGCCGGAGCTCAGGTTTGGGGGAAGCAGAACTGCAGACGAAGACCTCTGCGTCTAGCGGCGCGAGAACAATGACCGGACAGGAAATGCCGCGGGGTGGGTTTCCGGCTCTGTAAGTCGCCAGGCCGGCCTCTCTAGGAACCGCGGAGGTACTTTCCTCTCGATGGGTGTCCACTATCGCTCCGGGTCAGGGCTGGGAGCCAGAGCACACAGCAGCAGAATGCAGGTAGACTGTGGCCCTGGGCCTCTGGGAGGGGGGCATCCCCAGGCTGGGCAGGGGCAGTTAGACGAGTACCCAGGAGCCCGCACCTACAAAGCATTCATCTGCAAAAAGCCCTGATAATTTTGCTCCAAATGTTTTATTTTGAAAATATCAAACAGCACAGAAAAATTGGAAGAAAGGTACAATGAATACCTGTGTCCTCCATCTGGACTCAACAACCATCACTTTCTCTCGTTTCCCTTGTACTATATAGATACTGAAAAACATTTTTTTGAAAGTTGTATGTAAACATCAAAACACATCATTCCAAATACTTCAATATTCTATCCCTTAATAAGAATATTCTCCAAACACCATCATTACAGCTAAGAAAATTAGCAATCCCCTAATATCCAGTTGTATTTGAATTTCCCCAACTGTCCTAAAATATATATTTCATAATCTTGTTGTTCCAAATCAGTTTCACAGACTGCATCTGATTATCTCTTTAGTCTGTTTTTAATTTTTATTTTGAAATCATAGGTTCATAGGAAGTTGCAAAGGTAATACCTTTCACCTAATTTCTCCCAACAGATATATCTTTCATAATTATTTAAAAAATCAGAAAATCAACATTGGTACAATGTGTGTGCATACTTGTCATTTTGCCACATGTACAGATTTGCATAACCACTACTAACATTCACAACTGTTCCAACACCACAAACCTCTGCCTAGTGCCAGTGCCCCTCTCCCCTGCTCCCTCCCACCATCCCCGACCCCTCCAACAACTGTTTTTTACCTCTACAGTTTTGTCATTTTAGGAAATTTTATAAATAAAATAATATTTGACTTTGTGAATTTTTCACTCAGTGTAATTCTCTTGCAATTCACTTGAGTGACTGGAGGTACAGTAGGTCATCCCACTTTATGGAGAGCAGGAAGTATTCACGGTACAGCTACACCAGTTTGTTACAACCACCTGCTGAAGGATATTTGGGTTACTTACGGATTTTAATTATGAATAAAATTGCTATGAACAGTCGTGTACAGGTTTTCATGTGAATGTAAGTTTTCACTTCTCTGGAGGGTGATGCTCAGGAGGGTAAATACTGGGAAGAAAGCTGCCAAACTATTTTCCAGAATGGCTGTGCCATTTAACATTCCTGGCAAATATGAGATACAGTTTTTCCACACCCTTGCCAGCATTTGGTGTTAACACTATTTTTTAAAAAGCTATTCTGTGGTTATTTTTAACATGCATTTCTCTAATGGCTAATATAATGCTGAACATTTTTTCATTTGCTTACCATCTATACTTTGGTGAAATGTCCATTTATGATTTTTGTTCATTTTCTAATTAAATCTATTTATGACTGAGTTTGGAGAATTCTTTATATAGTCTAGATACAAATCATGTATGGATATAATTTGTAAATATTTCCTCCCCTTCTGTAATGTTAAATCCTCTTAAAAGTCTTTTAAACAGCAAATCATTTTAATTTGATGAGATCCAATTTATCATTTTTTCCTTTTATGGAACATGTTTTTTATACAAATCTGAGTTTTTTGCTTAGACTTAGTTCACAACTTTTTATTTTATTTTTTGGCCTATGGACATCTAATTGCTCAAGTAGCATTTGCTGAAAAGGCCCTCCTTTATCAATTTGATTTGGCATCTTCATCAAAAATCAACTGGGCATTTGTGTGAGCCTATTCCTGGCTTAGCATCTTATGGTTCTTTAGAACCTTTTAGAAACAATGTCCTCATCCACTTTGTATACCTTTTACTGTTAAATTTCACACACATATAAAAGCAGAGAACAGTACAATGAACTCTCAATACTCAAGCTTCAAAGATTATCACCCCTCCCCTTTCCATCATCATCTCTTTTTGAAGAATGCAGTTTTTTATACAATATCCCATGTTCTAATTTTATCTTGTGGTATCATTTATCTTGTTCTGCCTCTTGTGTTTCCTGTAAGCTGGGATCCAAGAAACCTGAATTCAGGTTTTACTTTTAGCTTATTGCATCACATGAGGAGGTACAGTATGTGAGTCATTTCAGCCTTAGTGATAATGCATTTCCCAGAAAAGATTTTTAGAGGTGGAAGGGCAGGAGAAAGGAAGAGAAACATAAATGTGAGAGGGAAACATTGATCAGTTGCCTCTCACACATGCCCTGACTGGGGACCAAATCTGCAACCCAGGCATGTGCCCCGATGGGAATCAAACCAGCGGCCTTTTGCTTGGCAGAACGATGCCCAGCCAAGCCGCAAAGTTCAGAGTATTGCCGTTGCATTTTAATTGGCTAAGCGGTAAACACGAGCTCTCTCCATTGTTAAAGTACTTGATTCCTTTAGTAGCCATTACATAATCTGGAGTGGTCCTCCTTCTGCAGCATGGATATAAAGCATTTTCATATTCAATACCTCATAACTCTGTGAGGTAGATAGTCTTCCTCCTGATTTACAGAGGAGGAAATCAGGCTCCAGGAAATAAAGGCATTTATTTGTCCAAGGGAAGCTGCAGCTTGACTCATAACCAGGTCTTCCCACTTTTAGCCTTGGGCTCCTGCCCGTTTCCATTCTTCGGTATCTTTCATTCTGATGAGGAATCAGCCCTCATGGAACTTTGGGGTAGAATGAATAAAAATCAACACTTATTACAATCAACATACTACTTCGACACTTACTAGTATTAGAAAACACAATCCTGATGTTAAGGTATTAATAGTTCCAGCTGCAGACCTGAAGTTTTGAGAAGTACAACATAAAAGAGAACTACAACATAAAGTTAGCAACTCAAGAATGCAGGCTGAATTAGTTTCATAAATGTACAAAAGGGAAGACGGAATGAATGGCTGGGTTGGGGAATAATGGGCCTGACTGCCCAGAGGTGGGTTCCGAATGGGTTTAACAAGAGCCTGAAGGGCTTGGCTGTGTGAAGAACCCATGCTGCTGAGTGCTGGGACTGAATGCTCTTTCTGGAGTAACACGCTACCTCGTGTCAGCCACGACAAAGTGGTGATCGGAACTGAGAACGACAGTGGCAGGGATAATCAGCTCAAGGGTGGGCGGTAAGGATTTTTTCCCATGAACAAGGGAAGTGACATAGGACTGTTCTTCCAATCTGACACTCTACACCCACCTGGTTTCAAATTCAAACAAAGGTTGGAAAGAAACTGTTTGCCTTGGTATCAGTGTTAATGGCTGTACATACTATTTTTCCACAGTAAGCCAGTATTGTTACATAAAAACAAACTAGGCGTATTGTCTATGAATTTGCTTAAACATTTTTAAAGCTATATTTTTAAAGTCCTCTTAGAGTGCTCAATTCCAGTTAGCATCCACCACACTTCCCCTGCTATAAAGTGAATAGCTTTTGGGTCTCACAGAGTCTGAGCAAACATCACATTATGCCACATTCTAGATTTTGATTAGACCTCTTTTATCCAATTTCACTGACAACAAAATGATTTCGCAAAGACCACTTAATCCTCATAATAACCCTGTGAGACAGGCGTCATGCCAGTACTTGGCTGACAAAGACACTGAAGCTGACTTAGTAACATCACACAGCTTGTAAGGGAAAGAGCCAGGACCTAGACCTCGGTCTTCTGATTCCAAATCCAGTGCTCTCCTGAAGTTGTCCTCAAACAGCAGACTCTTCTTCTTTTTTTTTTTTAATAAAGTCTTTTTTTAATTGAAAAAAAAATTTTTTTTTAGACAGAGGGAAGGGGAGACAGAGATTTTTGTTGTTTCAATTACTTATGCATTCACTGGTTGATTCTTGTATGTGCCCTGACCAGGGATTGAACCCACAACCTTGGCACAGCAGGATGATAATCTAACTAACTGAGCTACCTGGCCAGGGCTAAACCCCAGACTCTGGCTCACTCAACTCCATGTCTAACATGTCTCAATCTACTACCTATATAGACTTTCTGCAGCAGTGATTCTATCTTTAAAATGTAGTATACATATTTTCAGAAACAACTTCCACTTCTTAATACAAAGATATTTTTGCTATCGCTTACAATATCATTACTTCTTAATAAGCCATAAACCCAATTCCTTCAGTCTTCAATTGCTCTAATGCTTCTTTCTAGGTCCTAACAAATGGTCTGGAACAGAATACCCTTTAACTAGAATTTGGTTTGTTTTTGTAGTCTTGAAAGTCTAGAATAACTTTCTTCCACGTGCAACTTACTTGAATATAAAAGAGGCAATCACATTTTTTCCTATTGAGAACTAGATACTTCCATTTCTCCAGCAGTTACTCAAATAGGCAGAAACTGTATTCTCTTTTACGTATGACACCAGATTTTCTGAATCTCTATCTTGGGCTCAGCTCATTGGCATTGTGAGGCCAAGAGAAATCTTCCACAGCATGGACTTTCTGTGGAAGATGAAGGTTTGAAGTCTGATTGAATGCTTTTTCAGACTCATCACATTCACAAAGTTTTTCAACTGTATGAATTTTCTGATGCACAGTAAGGTTTTTTCTTTGCCTAAAAACTTTACTACAATCATTACACCCGTATGGTTTCTCCCCTGTGTGGATTCTCTGGTGGCCAACTAAATTCCTCTTAGACGTGAAAGATTTACTACACTTCTCACACCCATATGGCTTTTCCCCAGTGTGCATTCTCTGATGTACAACAAGATTTTTATTCTGACTGAAGTCTTTTCCACACTCACTGCATTTATAAGGTTTCTCTCCAGTGTGGATTCTTTGATGTACCATAAGATTTCTACTAGAGGTGAGGACTTTTCTACATATATGACACTCATAGGTTTTCTCCCCACTGTGAATTCTTTGATGTTCAATAAGATTTCTGTTGTACGTAAAGCCCTTCCCACACTCATTACATGCGTAGGGCTTCTCACCAGTGTGGATTCTCTGATGGGCTATAAGGTTTGAGCGGTAACTGAAGACTTTCCCACAGTCACTGCATTTATAAGACTTTTCCCTTGTGTGAATCCTCTGATGTCCAATGAGGCTTTTCTTCAGAATGAAGCATTTCCCACACTCATTACACTCATAGGGTTTCTCACCACTGTGGATTCTCTTATGTTCAATGAGGTTTCTGTTGGAACTGAAAGCTCTTCCACACTCACGGCACTCAAAGGGCTTTTCCCCAGTGTGGATTCTCCGATGCACCAGCAGGCTTGAATTGTAACTGAAGGCCTTCCCACAGTCCTCACATTTGTAGGCTTTTTCCTGTGTATGAAGTTTCTGATGGACCACGAAACTCTTGCTCATAATGAAGGTTTTCCCACACTCCCGACATTCATAGGGCTTCTCCCCGTTATGGAGTCTCTCATGGTCAATCAGGTTTCTGTTAGAACCAAAGACCTTGCCACAATCTTTACATTCATAGAGATTCTCTCCAGTGTGGAACCTCTGATGTAAAATGAGGCTCTTTCTAAGAATGAAAACTTTCCCACATTCATTACATTCGTAGGGCTTCTCCCCATTGTGAAGTCTCTGGTGGTCAAAGAGGTAAGCGCTCTGAGTGAAGGCTTTCCCACACTCACTGCATTTGTAAGGCTTCTCTCTGCTGTGCATCCTCTTATGGTCAATGAGGTTTGACTTAGAACTGAAAACCTTCCCACACTTTTTACAACTGAAGGTCTTCTTTTCTGTGTGTACTCTCTGGTGTAAAAGGAGGCTTTTGCTCCGAATGAAAACCTTCCCACATTCCTTACATTTGTATGGGTTCTCTGCACTGTGGAGTCGCTGGTGGTCAACAAGGTAGGTGGTCTGGGCAAAGGTTTTCCCACATTCATCACACTTGTAGGGCTTTTCCCCAGAGTGGATTCTCTGGTGCAAAATGAGGCTCTTCTTCAGGATGAAAGCTTTCTGACACTTGTTACATTTATAAGGTTCTTCACCTTTGTGGAGCCTCTGATGGTCGACGAGGTAAGCATTCTGAGAGAAAACTTTCCCACACTCATCACATTTGTACGGCCTTTCCCCGGAGTGGCGCCTCAGATGTATGATAAGGCCCGAGTGCCTGTAGAAGCCCTTCCCGCACTCCTTGCACTTGTACGGTTTCTCCCCGGTGTGGATTCTTTGGTGGTTTAGAAGGTAAGCGCTTTGAGAGAAGGCTTTCCCGCATTCATTGCACTTATAAGGTTTCTCCCCAGAATGGTTCCGTAAATGCATGAGAAGGCTTGAGCGCTGAATAAAGCCTTTTCCACACTCCTTACATTTATGAGGTTTCTCGCCAGTGTGGATTCTCCGGTGGTTTATAAGATGGGAGATTTTATTGAAATGCTTACAACATATATCGCATTTATAAAACTTCTTTCCTTCAGTACCCATTAAACTTTCAGAAAGAGTTGAACCTAAAGTTAAGCTTTCTCTGAATTCCTTCCCCTTTTGGCCTCGTTTTTCCGGCAGAGTCCGTTTCCTCTTGTCTCGGGCATGGAGGACGCCTTTCTTCGGTGTATCTCTTTCACTTGATCCCTTTTCCCACTGACTTGCCAAAACTTGCCATTCACGCTCTTTCTCAAAATCAAGGACCTGAGGAATGCTTCCTTGAAGTCTTTTTGATGTTCCTTTCTGGGAGTCTACTCTCTGCGATACACTTGACTTTGATGTCACCTCATCACTCTCAGCCATGGTCTCCCATTCTGGTAAAAAGAATGAAAAACCCAAATGTTACCAAGTCCCTGTGTTAGTGAGAGCAAAGTCTTCTAACAAGCTGGAAGGATACACTCTTATATGCATACAAAAGGAAGGAACTTTTCATTAAATGAAGGTACAAAGCAGAATGCTACACTGATGGAGTGCTGGAAATGGACTAACACAGAACTCATTTGCAGCTACATCTAACGCTTCGTCTTCAGGAAGCAGATGGAAAAACATCACTGATGTTGAAAAAGCAGATGCAAGGTAGAATGGGAAAGAGATCATGGGATTTTATACAGGTGGTTTAAGCCTGAGGTCCAGAAAGTTTAATGGAACAAGAAGAATCATTTGTCTATAAAGAATTGTCGTTTTATTTCCTTCATGCTAGGAAGATGGCAACTTTAAAAGAAAAAAAATGTACCTAAGGACTCTGAAAGGCAATTTTTCATTTCAAAGAGTCAAGTGCATAAACACTTTTTAATTACTTGAAAGCAATTAACCTACAAGAAAAAATCCATTAAAAAGCAACTTAATGCTTAGAATTATGTTATTAACTCCTATTATTCCTTTTAAACTTAAGAAATGGAAATTTTAAAATTATTTTCTCAAAAACATCAGGTGTGGGTTACCTCTGCTCATTTAATTAGACATAAAAGATAAGAGAGACAAATACAGAATGTAAAGAAAAATAGAGATGAGATATTAAAAAATATGAAACCATCTAGAAAATGGAGAGCCTGAACTAGTTAACCTCCCAGGTCCCTGTGTACTTTAATATTCTGAACTATTTAAAAATGTGAAATTCATTTTTTGCCCTGGCCAGATAGCTCAATTGGTTAAAACATTGTCCAGATACACCAAGGTTGTGGGTTCTATCCCTGGTCAAGGTATATACAAGTATCAACCAATGAATGCATACATAAATGGAACAACATTTCAATGTTTCTCTCTCTCCCTTCCTCTCTGTCTAAAATCAGTAATGAGATGTTGCTTCAGACCCACTAGGATAGCTATAATCAGAAAAAGACAAAGTAGCACGTGTTGGTGAGGATCTGGAGAAACCGGAACCTGTATGCAGTTGGTGAGAGTGTAAAACGGTGCAATAACTTTGTTAAACAGTTTGCCAGTTCCTCAATTGGTTAAACTAAGAGTTACCACGCAGCAATTCCACTCCTAAGTATACACACGAAAGAAATGAAAGCATTTGTACATACAAAACCTTGCACAGGAATGTTCATAGCACTGCTGTTCGCAAGAGCCCAAAGTTGGAAGCAACCCAAAGGTCTAGCAACAGGTGCAGGGATCAATAAAATGTGATACATCCATACAAAGAAACAGCATATGCTCATAAAAAAGGAACGAAGTATTAACATATGCTACAAAGGGAGGGAACTTGAAAACATTATGCTGGGTAAGAGAAGTTAGTCACAAAAGACCATATATTATGTGACTGAATTTAGATGAAATGTCCAGAATACGCCATCCAGAGAGACCGAAGGCAGCTCAGCGGTTACCTGGGGAGAGGCTGAAGGCAGCGCTGGGTGAAATGGAGATGACTGCGGAAAGGTGCCAGCTTTTTTTTGCAGGGGCGACGAAAGTGTTCTGACACAGATTGCAGTGACAGCTGCACGACTCTGGGAGCTCACTAACAGCCACTGAGCTGCACCCTTTGCCTGGGGGTGCTTTGTGGCACACACAGAAAGGCGATGAGTAAGACGACCAACAAACACGGGAAAGATTTTAAGCACATTAATAATTAAAGAAACGAAAAACGAACGAAGGTAGTATTCTTCACCTACCTAGCGAAGATTTTAAACACTGACTGAATCACAAGCACATGCAGGGAAAATGGGCCCCCATGGGGGCCCATGTCTGCTCTGTCCGTGGGAGTACAAGCCGGTACACCCCTGACAGGAAGCTGTTTGGTAACAGCATCAACATATAAAGTCTACAGACTGTTAGGCTCTCCATCACCACTGCTGAGATGCTAAGAGATAGTCTCATAAGTATAAAGATATATAATATAAATTACTATGGACAATAATGTAATTTATTAATGTTGCTGGGTACAAAATCAACATAAGAAAACTCAGTATTTTCATATATGCAAACAACAGTCAATTAGAAAACATCAGAAGAGATTCCAATTCCAAGGAATCAACGTAACCAGAAACACACAAGAGCTGGATGTACGGGGCTTCGAAACAGTCCTGATGCATATGAAGGCAGCACTGAGCAACCGGCACGGCACATAACGTTCTTGAATAAATTCAGCACCCTAAAGATGTAAATGTAAACCATGATATGGACGATGGAATACCATGCAGCTGTTTAAACTGAATGTATAAAACTGTATTTCAGTCCAAATTACATCAGTCCATTAGCTAACTACACAGTCTTCCATATCTAGTTCTCCAAGCAGAATCTCCGTTCCCCTTTACGGCCAGCACAGAGCCACCTCCCTCACGGCCCTCCCCAGGCCCCAGGAACGGACCTGGCTGCAGTCGTCTCCATCTCCACCACAAGCAGCGCAGGCCCCTCTCCTACAGCTACTTCACTCCCTTCGCTCTGCCTTATTTACTCCATGTCCGGCTCCCGGACCACGGAAGCTACTTAATGACAGAGCACGTCATTCCCACAGTGTCACTGTATGATAGGTTAATGTTTGCTAGAAGCATAAATAACTAATAAGTTTTAAAAACACTCTTACTACTAACCAAAGAAATCCAGTTGGGAATAGATACTGTAGCTGTAAACAATTAAATAGGCAACAATTTAAAAGAATGGGCTTACTCCGCACCAGCGAAGGCAGAGGAAGGAGCATCCTTCCGCCCTGCCCCAGCGGTTAGAGCCGGGGGGCGCAGACCACTAGGGAACACAATGTGGCAGCACAAGCCAGAGCCCTCAAACAACTCGAACGCTCAGGCCTAGGAATTCTACTTCTAAAAAATAGCGAGAAATAAAGAAAGGTCTTAGGCACATAGACAGATGATTATTATAGAAATTATCTAAAATAAGAAAATGGCTAACTGAATTATGGCAAATTATGTAGCCAATATAGATAATATTTGCTAAGAATTTGTAATAGTATGAGTGAGGAGAACACAAGGAATACAGGCTTTAAAAATACACACACACACACACACACACACTTAAAACAATGTAAAAAAAACCCCTCAAAACATAGAAAACAACAGAAAGATAATATACCAACATTTTGATAGTAGTTGTCTACAAATAGTGAATTTAGGGAGGTTGTCCCCCTTCTTTCCAACATTCTGTTTTCCATAGTAAGTATATACTACTCTCATAATCAGGAAATAAACAAAGGCTGATGAAGCAAAGGTAGGAATTACGGGAAGAAAGGCTCCTTACCTAGGGAGGTCACACTTCCGTAATTCTCCAGCATCACATCCCAGTACAAGGCCCTCTGGATGGGTCCCAGACACGCCCACTCCTCCGCAGTGAAGCACACAGACACCTCTTCAAACAGCACCAACTCCTGAAATAAAGGTGTG
Source organism: Anoura caudifer (assembly GCA_004027475.1). Classification (NCBI taxonomy): domain Eukaryota; kingdom Metazoa; phylum Chordata; class Mammalia; order Chiroptera; family Phyllostomidae; genus Anoura; species Anoura caudifer. The sequence goes on from PVKU01004754.1 coordinate 132,876, forward strand.
TGCGTGGTCATCCACGACCAAGAGCCCTCCACCGAAAGGCTCCTTCCGCACTGTGGGCTCAGGAGGTGGGCGAGGGATAACAGGGAGTTAGGAGGAGGCCCCACGTGACGTCTGCTTTCCAATAGCATGGACCTTGACTTCGAGATGGGAACTGGACCAGGCACTAGAGTGAGGGAGGGCACTTGAGCCACACTTAGGTGGTATAGATCTGGCCTTGGGAAGAAAAAGGGATCCAAACCTCACCTGGGGCTGGGCTGTTAGGAGCATGAGTGCCATTAACTGATTTCTTGGGTTCTCTTCCTGGAAAAGGGCAGAAGCTTCAGGGGCAGGAGCATCTGAGGAAAGAGGAAAAGCTGCATTGAGGTTTCTGCTTTCCTGCCCACTATTCCACACCCAACATCTTCTACAAACACGGAATTCAGAAAGACCCAGAACTCTCATGTCCAGGCAGGCTATGATGGCTATAAAATGACCTATGAACCTTTTTTGAGTGACCCCCTTGTGCAGGGCTGGGATAACACTGAGAGCATTAATAAGAATGGATAAAAGGTCAGGGACCCAGACAAGGACAAGAGGGAGAACAGAAAGAGCTTGTCACCATAAGGAAATTACAGAGAGGGCAGGAGAGGAAGCAACTGTCTGGGAGCAGACGGATAAGCCACAGTAAGGGTCCAGGAAAAGAAAGAAAACCCAAAGCCAGGGCTGCTGAGCAAGTACCATGCAGAGGATCCTGGAGGCTGACCACCGCTGGGTCAGTAGGAGGATCTGGGCAAACTTCCGCTGCTGTGTGGCTCCCCGTGGGCGCCTGAGGAAGTGCTGTCCCTGGGGTGCTCGTGCCCCGCTGGAGAGGGTCCTGGTCCAGGATGAGGACAGGAACCTGGGAACAAACCCAACAAAATAAGATGGCTCTTCCTGCACCTCCAGAAAACGGACTCGCCTAACCACTGTGGACCACTTTCTGCCCATAACCCAGAACTGTGAGATCAGAGAGACCAACCTCAGGCATGGAGCACCAAAACAGCAGTAAAACCCTGCCTTGAAAACAGTGGAGCTGCCCCCCAGCCCCACGCATGGCACCGGGGGCCTCTCCCGGAGGAGACCGGACACAACGGTGGGAACAGAAGCCAGACCTGGGTGTGGGTTACGGAGGGAACTGAAGTGACAAGCAACAATTACTAGCATGTGTTTTAGCTTCAGACCTAGTTTGAGACGAGGCCTGGTTCAATATACCCTTCTACTTATTTACCCCTTTCCTTACTCCCTTCCTGCTCCAGTAGAAGGAACACTAGACTAGGAGTTGAAACACTTGGTCTTGCTGCCAGCTAGATGTCTGATCTAAGGCTATCCAGTGAGCCCCTTTTTGCCTCTGTTTTCTTATCTCTCAAATAAGGAGGATGCATTAGCAATGTTTAATAAAATATACAGCTCTAAAACTCTTGATTTTTATGACTAGAACAAACAAGCCCATCTTTGGTGCCATTGCCAAGTTGAAGTCCTGTTTCAGACTTCTAGCAGAAATGTTTCTACAGATTGACAGTGATCTCACACACACTGGAAACTATATTCAGGTCCCCATTTAATAGTCAAGGATAGAAAACCTTATCAGAAGCAAGTATCTCAACCCAGTCCTCCAGCTCCCAGAAACCCTAGTAGGGGTACACACGGCGTAGCCTCGCCAGATTAGAGAGCTTCATTCTGATTCTCTCACTGCCTTTTAACTCCAGCCTGCATCGTCATTGCAAACAAAGAATACACATGCCTGTGTTTAGGAGCACACTTAGCAATGGTAGGTTCTTCAGGTTCTTGAACCAAACTCAGCATGAACAAGCATCACCCAGGAGGACAGAGTGTAGTCGATGCCTTTGTGCTCATTCTAAACTGGGCCCAAAGACCCAACCATAAATTCACGTCCCTGAAAAAGTACTCTATGGTCTGAATGGCTCAGGAACCTGTGTCCATTAGCGTTAGCGCTGCTTATGTGCTATTAACTGTTAATGAAAATCGCAGGCTCACCCTCCAGCCCAGCCTGCCCTGCCTCAATTCCCTCCTTCCTTCCACCCCCAACTCTTCCCCCTCCCCCTTTCTCACTTTTAGTGCTGGTCCATCTAGGTCTTTCTGCAGCTCCTCCACCAGGGCCACAGCCTCCTCACCACTCCCAGGGCGGTGGATCTGCACCCAGGTCCGAATCTCCCCAGGCAGGATGCTCAGGAACTGCTCCAGCACCAGCAGCTCCAGGATCTGGGCCTTGGTGCGCGCTTCTGGCCTCAGCCACCGGCGACAGAGCTCCCGCAGCCGGCTCAGCGCCTCCTGGGGTCCAGATGTCTCGTGGTACCGTAACTGTCTAAAGTGCAGGTGGGAAGTCTCCCAAACGGAGGAGGTGCTCCCTTGGAAGCTGGTTCCCCATTTCCAGGTGTCATCCTTTCCTTTAACAAGACCCTCTTGTCTCAGTGCACTGGGGGCCCAGTTTTCTCTTGTCATTGTCTTCATGCAAGAAAGCCTCCTCTCCAGGCCCCTCAATCCTTGCTTGACTTCTTCTTTAGAGCTTGGAGATCATCATCTACGAGACCTCAAAAAATAATTGTTAAAGTTAACTCGATGAAACAACCAAGTTTTCCAGACCCCAGTCAGCCCCTGGTGATGAAGAGAATGTCCCCAAAAGGTTCTCCGCTCTGAGCAGGGCCTCCTTTGACAGGAAGGCCCTGCCCAAGGTTCTGGGGACACTGACACAGGACAACCAGGCCACTGCTGAAACCATGGACATTCACTCCTTTTAATCTTTAGTCACAGCATCTCCTCCACCTAAATACAATGTATCCTTTACCTAGCACTCCAACCACAGGCATCCTGGCTGGTCCCGTGTGATGCTGCACAAGTTGCCTCACCTCGGAGTCTCAGTCTCTTAACCTGCAAAACAGGAGTGATTAACAGTTCCTATCTTACGGACTTGTAAGAATTTGATGTCTCAATACATTTTAAGTTTCTGAACACCGCCTGGTATATGGATTCAAATGTCAGTTATCCTTCTGTGACTCACATTCTTTCCTATGTTCTGTAGCATCAACAAGGAATCACAGTGTTACGCTGATACAGATAAAATCCTTACACTTCAATTAACAAAGAAAGGCTGGGTTAAGTTCCGTATAATTTTATTGTACATACTTTAAATTCTCTGGAAATTGTTCATTGTGTTAATCAAAATATTTGGACAAATCTGAGTAAGATTTTATTACATAAAATTTAGGCTTGTTGCTCTCTAGAAATCTTCTGATTCTTTTTTAGAAACAACATTTAATTTTCTTATTACAAAACAGAAAGTTTCTAAAACCAGAAAACATATACAAATCCAGAGAATAAGCACCGCTGTGATCGGAACTATGCTCTTCCAGTCCTTGTTCTCTGCACCAATTTGGATCACAAGATTGGATACAACTGTACTACTCTATAACTTACTTGTCACACATAACATTAAATGTTCATCATTATTTGTAAGAGCGTATGAGCCCATTCATACTTAAGGAGTCCCCTGTTGTTATATATTTAGATTATTTATAATTTTCCCTTTTTATAAATTAGACCACAATGACTACCCTTACTAGTAAATTTTTGGTTATATAATCTGTTTATTTCTTCAGGAAAAATTCCCAGAAAAACAACTGTTGGGCCAAAAAAGGTACAGATAGTTGTAAACTTTTAAGATTATAAAGATTATATCACTATCAATGACATATGAAAGGACCTTCATTAATTTTATTTAACACGTGGACCCTTAAGGTTCGTGCTTACAACTGAGTGAAGGATGCAAAACTATGAACACAATTTTGATAGATGTGTAAGCATAATTAATAGGAGGACAGACAGCGTGGAAGGAATTCATGAAGGTGATTCTGAATTGGACTTTAAAGGGAAAAATGGTAAGACCACTGGAGTATTAGGAAAGCCATCCCAAGAAGAAAGAAACTATAATTTCAAAAGCAAGGGACTTCCGGCCAAGATGGAGGTGAAGGTGGACACACTGTGCCTCCTCTCACAACCAAGATTTAGGACAACAAAAATACAGAACGCCCCCCCCCAAAAAAAAAAACCCAACCTGAACAGATAGAAAATTGAATTGTACGGAAGTCCAACAAGGATTCACCCAGACTAGTTAGAGGGGTGGAGTTGGCGGCCAGTGGAGAGGGGTCACAGCAGGAAAAAGCAGTGGCTAGTGGTCTCGGGCGCACAGGCAGCAGTTGGCACACCCCAGGCACACAGGTGGTGGTTACTGACCGCGGGAGGCAACGAGCAGACCAAGCGAGGTGCACAAGGCGGCTGACTGCGGTCACACATCCATGCACAGATAAACCAGGCAAAAACGGGCAGCAAGACGGACTGTGCAACACAGCGCCCCAGCACCGGGAAATAAAGCCTAAAAGCACTGATTGAAACATTTGTGGGGGCTGAGATGCCAGGAGAGAATCCCAGCCTCACAGGAGAGTTCGTTAGAGTGACCCACAAGGTCCTAGAACATACACAAGCCCACCCACATGGAAATCAGCACCAGAAGGGCCTAATTTGCTTGGGGAAAGTGGTGGAAGGGACTGGAATCCTAGAGAGAGCGGAGGAAGCGCCATTGTTCCCTCTCGAACCCCACCCCCACATGCAGCATCACAACCCAGCAACTGGGTTGCTCCTCCCTGGTGAACACCTATGGCTCCTCTCCTCACTACGTAACAGCTATGACCAGACCAAAAAAAAAAAAAAAAAAAGAAGAACCAAAACCCAAAACCAAAAATGGCTAACGAGAGAACAGATCAAAGCCCCAGAGCTAAGTCATCTAAGCAATCAAGAGATAGCCAACCTATCAGATGCACAGCTCAAAGCACTGGTAGCCAACCTATCAGATGCACAGATCAAAGCCCTGGTGATCAGGATGCTCACAGAATTGGTTGATTTTGCTCACAAATTAGATGAAAAAATGAACGCTATGCTAAGTGAAATAAAGAAAAATGCACAGGGAACCAATAGTGATGGGAGGAAAACTGGGACCCAAATCAATGGAGTGGACCAGAAGGAAGAAAGAAGGAAGAACAGAAAAGAAGGAAGAAACAAGAATTCAAAAAAATGAGGAGAGGCTTAGGAACTTCCAGGACATCTTTAAATGTCCAACATCCGAATTATAGGGGTACCAGAAGGGGAAGGGGAAGAGGAAGAGCAACAAGTGGAAAACTTATTTGAACAAATAATAAAGGAAAACTTCCCCAATCTGGCAAAGGAAATAGACTTCCAGGAAGTCCAGGAAGCTCAGAGAGTACCAAAGAAGGTGAACCCAAGGAGGAACACACCAAGGCAAATCATCATTACATTAGCCAAGATTAAAATGAAGGAGAGAATTCTAGAACCAGCAAGGGATAAGGGCACAGTCACCTACAGAGGAGTTCCCATCAGACTGTCAGCTGATTTCTCAAAAGAGACCTTCCAGACAAGAAGGGGCTGGAAAGAAGTATTCCAAGTCATGAAAGTCAAGGACCTACATCCAAGATTGCTCTATCCAGCAAAGCTTTCATTTAGAATGGAAGGGCAGATAAAGCGCTTCTCAGATAAGGTCAAGTTAAAGGAGTTCATCATTACCAAGCCCTTATTATATGAAATGTTAAAGGGACTTATCTAAGAAAAAGAAGAGAAAAAATATGAACAGTAAAAAGACAGCAAACTCACAGGTATTAACAACCAGACCTAAAACAAAAGCCAACTAAGCGAACCACTACAACTGGAGCAGAAACACAGAAATGGAGATCACCTGGAGGGTTAGCAACAGGGGAGTGGGAGGAGGAGAGAGGGGGAAAAGGTACAGAGAATAAGTAGTATAGACGGTGGGTAGAAAATAGACAGGGGGAGGGCAAGAATAGTGTGGGAAATGTAGAAGCTAAAGAACTTATGACACATGGGCATGAACTAAAGGGGGGAATGTGGGTGGGAGGGGGTGCAGGGTGGAGGGGAATGATGGGGGAGAAA